>JACCIC010000122.1:1500000-1699223 GCA_018907035.1 Sycobia sp. Sy_11 | reverse complement strand
GATTAGTCTCATAGGTAACGCAACATGTACATTAGCGATGCGCTAGTGTACAATTTTCGATGTTTAATTTATAGTAAAATTAATACTTTAAACAATTAAATTACATTTTTAATACAACAAATATTTAAGACAAAAATTATAATGAATGTTTATGATAAAATTTAATTGTTTATACTAGTATTAAGGCTAAAAGTAAGCAAAGTAAACAATGTAATAAAAAAGCTGTAAAAACGAGGAGCAGAGAGAGAGATTGCGGATGATCATGGAAAAATCGGGTATATAAAGCCCCGATTTTTCCACAAAAATACATTCAGTCAGCAGTATTCGGTCAGCAGCATTCAGTCAAGCAGTCTCCCGTAAGTCCTCTCTCTGTCACCGTGCACTATATACAAGTAAGAAATAAATTTCATTAATATTTTAATAAATAATAAATCTAATATTTCTCTCTCTCCCTTTTCTTTCTATCTCCTTTTTCCGGGGAAGTGTCTGGTCTTCCTATATGGTAGGACCGAAAATCCCCCTAGTTTATACAGCCATACATCCTTAGTCAATAGGGAACTAGGTCGGTAGCCCGAGGCGGGTTCAGCTTATCCTTCGAAGAAGAGAAATTGCATCCAAATAGAGGCCTTGCACTCTGACCTATGATAAAAGACCAGCATAGAGTTTCATAACCTCCATCAAAATTTACACCTTATTGTTTGTTGCCATTAAGTAATCGACTAGGCATTCCCGAGCTAGTGGAGGCAACTCCAGGCTCAAAAACTGCCTAAAACAATAGGAATACATATGTGTATTAAAATTAATACACGTATGTAATTAAAATAAAGAGTAACGTGTACGGAAGGGTAAATATGTCCAGACGTCACATTAGTCCTTTAAATTTGGGGGCTCGTCCGGGATGATTTGCACTTGGCATCAAAAAATTGATGTGGAACCTATAACAACTAATAAAATATAACAAATAATAATAACATAAAAAAATAATAAACTTATACTTCTAAAAACACTTGCAAAGTAAAATACATATACAAACAATATATATAAAAAAAAGGATGAGAAAAAAAACATATATACACACATATAGTGAAAAATATATATCTATATATATGTGTTTTTCTGTATGTATATATATATCTATATATATATATATCTATATATATATATATATAAAATACAATAAATAAATAAAAATATATATAAACAAATAATAACAATATCAAATACTTCAAAAAAAAAAGAGAGAGAAGATTGAAGAAAAAAAACCTGAGTTCTCTTTGTTTAGTGGATAATCTAGGGTACCAGACAGTGAAGAAGACTAATAAAGCCTCCCAGAAACAACACAGACAGCTGCGAAAACAGAAAGAAACCAGGTTAAAGGCCCTCCATCGAGAGGAAACTGCTGGGCGAATGCACTGCCCCAAATCAAAGGTGCATTTGTTGATGCCTGTCAAACACTCAGCCCAGAAGAACGTACCAAGCTGTTCAAACACACACTTTGTGTCCACTACTTGGGAGAAGAAATAAGGGAAAAGTGTTCAGCGTGCTGGTCCAAGCATTACACTATTCCTAAACTTTCCACACACAATCACAACTTTGAACCACTTAATGGTAACGTTCTCAGAATCCTTTATGGTATTAAGGGCACACTAGGTCACCTGGAGGTACACACCAGTACCCGCTGCTCTCCATCGATGCCATTGTAGAAATTCAGCACAGAAGCACTTGTGCTAAATACTTCGAGGAGCGTAAAATCACAACACACAGGACTGCCTGGGATGCATCTCATGCCAATATTCGAGACCCAAAGATGTGCTACGATTCAGGAAACAAGAAGCCTGGAAAATTAAACAATTACATATAAATAAAAGAATTTGTAAGATTTAAAATAAAAATATAATTGAAGCATTGAAAAGGTTATTTTGAAAACATACCTGACGAATCCTTATGCTCACCATAATTCATTAAAGAACACCTGAAAAAAAATACAATAAAAAATATACAAAAAAAAACCCGTACAGCGGTTATATATATATATATATATATATATATATATATATATATATACATAAATAAATATATATATATATAATATATACCTTTGCAAAATTCACATATGTATACATAGGTATATACAATGTATACATATATATATGTATATATATGCATATATACACACTAGTGTATACTTATAACAGGATATATATATATATATATATATATATCCATATACTATGTCTATGTATATACATATGTATATGTATATATATGCATATATACACACTAGTGTATACTTATAAAAGGATTATATATATATATATATATATATATATATAATATATATAATTACATATATAAAAACACACAAAAAATAATAATAATAAAATATATATAAGCAATATATATGATGCCAATACTAGACCCCGAAGGAATTAGCATCTATACAGATACTAGGTTACAACGCCTAGAACAAGATATTGATGCATTAATCGGTAACGATCACGACCGTTGGGAATTTGGGAACTATTTAGATAAAATAATAGACCAATTGGAAAAGGCTCTGAATAAGGAACAAGCCGAAAATAAACAATTGAAAAATACGATATTACAAATATATTCCCTGCTCGCCGAAGAGCAGGACGAATTAACAAAATCAGAAAGAAGAGAACAACAAATTATAACCTTGCTAAAAGAAAAACAAGGATATGAGAAAAACTTACAAAGTATTATTGCTACAATTATAAAGGCTATAATAAGCTTACATAAATCACCTAAAAAGGAGGATACTGAAACTATAGAAAGCCTAGAAAAAGCGTTTGAAACAACTTTCCTTAACGGAATAAACCTCACGAATAGAAGTGGGATTAAATAATCAAAAATTAATTTTCAAAAGAAAAACACAAACCATTTAATGATAAAAAAGGGGGATGAAAGAACGTAACAAATGAATATAACAAATCGGGATGCTATAAATTAAACAAATGAATTAACATTAACAAATTAATAACCCAACCTCACAATTCGAAAGGATTTAAGAAGAAAAAAAACACAAAATAAATTAATACGGCCAAGCACCAAAGTCTCTAAGCTACAAACGATAGTCATGCGCAACTGCCTCTCGGTCAGAAATTTAAATTAATAAGACCAAGCACCAAAGCCTCTGAGCTACAAACGATAGCCACGCGCAACTGCCTCTCGGTCAAAAATTATTCATTGAATCATTACAAAAATTTACGAGACGATATTACTAATCAATATATATCTCGTAACAACGCAATTTACAAACAAATATATATTAAAATAAACAGGTGAAGGTTGAGGAAACAATTAAAAATAATTTAAACAAATCAATTGGAGAAACAGAGAGAGAAATCTAATTAATAAAATATCGAAAAAAACGGTAGTCATACGCAACGGCCTCACAACCGTAGAAATAAAAAGAGACACATTTATGCACATAAACATTAAAAATCGAATGAATACACGTGGTAAAACTCGATCAGAGAAGGAGTTAGAAATCCCATCAAAAAACGAATCTGAGAATCAACCAAGGGAGGACGAATTCAGAACTCCTCCGAAAGACTTAAAAGAATTTAAATTTACGCCATTCGGCACATCAACGCCTCGAGAACAATCGAATATCGAACAAAATATAGAAGACGTCAGTCCCATACACACAGGTTCATCTACCCATGAAAACTTATCGTTCTCCGGTGACTCTATAGACCTCGCCAAACAAAAGATGGTTAGACCATACTTATCACACCTAACAAGTGATTGCTTAATAGCTGAACACCTACTAAGTACTAAAATGGCGAACGATCAATCAACAACCATATCTTTGAAAGAAGCACTAAAATTTGTTCCTGAATTTGACGGGAAAAATATTCCCCTTAGCCATTTCTTAGAATACTGTACAGAAGCTAGGGAACTGATAAGCAATAATCTCGAAGAAAACTTCACGAAATTACTTAAGAGAAAACTCTTGGGTGAAGCAAGAGAAATAATATCTGGGTACGCATTCGCGGCAGTCGAAGAATTTAAAGAACATTTAAAGGACTTTTACGCCCAATCGAAAAACGTGCACCAACTTCTCGGCGAACTGAGTAGTCAATACCAAGGTGAACGTGAATCAGTTATAAGATACGCAAATAGAATGAGAGTCATCAGTTCTCAAATTTACGAAGTAAATCGTCACATAACCAAGGCACCAAATACACCTGCCTTCAAGCGCAGCATCGAAAAGGCAATCATAGAATGTTTTCGACTAGGATTAAAACCCGAAATCGAAACTAGACTGAAAGAGAATGAAGCTATCGAAGACGTAGTAAAAGACGCGATAGCAGTAGAAGGAAGACTCGAAGCTCGAGAGAATTTATTTAGGAGAAAAGAAACACGCCATAAACCTAATAAACAAAATATTTACCCCAGACAGATAAACAATCTAACTCTTCCGAGAAATGCTCCTCGCAGCTACTGCAATATGATGGGTCACACATTCGCAGAATGTCGACAAAGACTCAGACAAGGCCAAGCGCTGTTATGTCAAAATTGCGGAAGAACCAATCATACCACATCCCAGTGCCTTTCAACGACGAAGTGTCAACTATGCAATAAAACCGGCCAGACTGCTCGGAATTGCAGAAATAATACTGGGCCACCGTCTATAGTATGCCAGATTTGCAATAAGCCTGGCCATACTGCTAACTACTGTCATATTAACCAATCCAATGCACAAAGGTCTGTTGTAAAATGCCAGAAGTGTGGACAGATAAGTCATACTCAAGCTACTTGCAGGGTTCGCAATCCTATCCAGCAAAATGCTATCATATAGCATATAACAAACCTACATGTGGTTATTGCAAATATCCAGGGCACACAATATTGGAATGTCGAAAGCGGCAATATAATCAGGGAAATGGACGAAGTCTCCAGAACGCGAGCGCGAACAGGGGAATTACGACAGACACACGCGCTCAATAAACACAAACCAATTATCAAATCTGCCAGGCGAACTAATACCCTCGGAGCCACAATAAGCAACTACGTCCCATACGTAGAGGATCAGGGCCACAATATCTTCTTTCTTTTATGATAGACAGTGGATCCGAAGTAAGCATTATCAAAATAGAATAAATACCAAAAGGGGCACACATATATGAATCAAAAATTTACACACTAACAGGAGTAGGAGATAGTCAAGAAACGACCCTAGGTACCGTATCATTAAAAATTGCCGGACAAAGAATCGAACTTCTCGTAGTATCAGACGATTTTCCTATTCCTTACAATGGAATTATAGGATCAGAATTCTTAACAGATACCAACGCCGAATTAATCTTTAGCCATAAACAATTCATCATAGCTGGTCAGACGACGAACTTACGACTAACTAATGAAACCTTAGACATCCCTACATATAGTATTGTGAATATCCATGACGACCAAGAAACGGAATTACGTCCTTACCGTGATTACTAAGAACCCCATGGGCGGCAAATGTAGATTTCTAGTGGACACAGGATCTGAAAGAAATCTAATAAAAATAGAAACCATACCCCATCAATTCAAAATCGATGAGTCACAGAAAGGACTCTTGAGGGGAATACCCTCAGAACAATTTTCCACCCTAGGAACTTTAAAACTTAAAGTTTTGGGAGGAATCTCTTGTTTCCACGTCGTCTCCGATCATTTTCCAATACCGTATTCCGGTATTTTGGGGGCACGATATTTAAGCGACGTTCGAGTAACACTAAACTACGAGATGAAACGACTAGAATTTCTTCATACACACGACCAACCGATTGAATGTGTATCACCAGAGATTCTTCGCAAAAATTTAGCCGCGGAATTGGAAGAAGGTGAAATACACCATACAATAGACTCGTTACTCATGAATGCACTTACCGATAATCAGAGCAACGAGAGCGAAACAGACGATGAACAACAAAGGCTGAACGAAGAATTGTTACACATAGACGATAACGATACAAATGAATTTTTAAATAATTACTTCGATAATGAGAGTATATCCACAAAGACGCTTTAATCACTTACGCAAGAACTAATATTTGAAGAACTGAATATGCCCTCAAAGGGAGTAAATAATGAACCCACCGTTTTCCCCACGCAGAGCTTAACTTCCATGCAAACAGCATCTATAAGAGATATAATACGGACAGATCACCTTAATAAAACCGAAAAAGAATATGTA
This sequence comes from Sycobia sp. Sy_11, assembly GCA_018907035.1. Lineage (NCBI taxonomy): Eukaryota > Metazoa > Arthropoda > Insecta > Hymenoptera > Epichrysomallidae > Sycobia > Sycobia sp. Sy_11. The sequence goes on along the minus strand of JACCIC010000122.1, from coordinate 1,693,012 downwards.
CAGCATTTAGTCGAAAAAAATCGCGATATTTTCTTTCTACCCGGAGATTCATTGCCTGAAACAGATACTATAACTCATACAATAAAAACCACAGATGAAGAACCAATCAATGCACGACAATACAAATTTCCTCACTCGCTCAATGAAGAAATAGATAGACAGGTGAATGATTTATTAAACCAAGGGATGATAGAGAACTCCGATTCTCTATTTAATAGCCCAATTTAGATTGTAAAGAAGAAAGCGGACTCACAAGGGCGACCAAGATGGCGAATGGTGCTCGATTACAGAGCTTTCAATGAAAAAACGGTAAGCGATGCATATCCACTGCCGAATATCACTGAAATATTTGACCAAGTAGGAGGTGCAAAATATTACTCCGTACTAGACCTTGCATCAGGGTTTCACCAAATTAAGATGGACCCGAGAGATACACATAAAAAAGCTTTCAGTACACCATTTGGACACTATCAATTCGTTCGTATGCCCTTTGGGTTGAAAAATGCACCCGCCACTTTTCAAAGGTTAATGGACACCTTATTAAGAGGACTGCAAGGCAGAGAATTGTTTCTGTACCTGGACGACATTGTGATATATGCAAACACACTGGCAGAACATGATAGAAAATTGAGTCTACGATTAAACAGACTTCGAGACGCCGGATTGAAGTTACCAACCGACAAGTTCGAATTTTTGAAAAGAGAAGTGAATTATCTAGGACATCGTTGGAGTGAAAAAGGACTTAGTCCCGACGAAAAAAAGGTAGAAGCTGTAAAAGATTTCCCACAACCAAAAAACGCAAAGAACGTGCGACAGTTTCTTGGTTTAGCCGGATATTACCGCAGATTTATTGAAGGATTCGCTGCAATTGCAAAGCCATTAACAAAATTGCTGCAAAAAGACGTAACATTTGAATGGTCGAACAAAACCGAAGAATCCATTCAGACTTTAAAAGACATTCTATGTAATGCACCCTTATTACAATTCCCCGACCTTACTCAACCATTTAATATAACAACTGATGCCTCAGGATACGCTATAGGAGGTATTCTGTCCCAGGGAGAAATATGAAAAGATAGACCCATAGCATATACTTCTAGATTTTTACGCAATGCAGAACTTTAATACGAGGTTTACGAAAAGGAAGCCTTAGCAGTCATACATAGCGTACAGGCATTTCGTTCCTACGTATATGGAAGGAAAATAACAATCATCACTGATCATCAACCCTTAGTTTGGTTTAAATCAGCAGACCTGAATACACGAGTACAAAAATGGCGGTTTAAACTGTCCGAATATAATTATACCGTCTTGTATAAACCAGGAAAACTAAATTCTAACGCAGACGCATTATCACGAAATCCAGCTGAAATAGTCACAACAAATATCGTGACGAGATCAGGACGAGAACTCAGCAATGCGCCAGGACGCACGGATAAAAATAAATCAAATCCAAAGATAACTGCACGACCAAAGAAGAGAGGACGACCTAAAAAGATTACGCAAGGGGAATCCGGAAAATATCCTTTCCCAATAATCGAAAACAAAAGAACAAAGGATATTACGTAAGGGGAAACTAACCCAAAATCTCTGATAAGAAAAAGGCTCACGCGTGACGGGGTTCTACAGGCGCCTTGTTATGCCGAAAGCGAGCCAGAATCACACAAAGAGTTTGAGGCTGAACCAACAGCCTTACCCCAACTGATAACCGCTAATCAGCTAGAAGAGACAAAATCAATATCCTCCATCGATTCGTCAGTTAGCCTAAATCACGACAAAGAATACGAGGTTGAAAGAGGCAAAGTAATAGAAGCTAACGATTTAATATGCCACCGCAAAGACAGCATCGTTTTCTTTGTAACCAGAAACGGAAAGCTCGGTGACGACGGTGCTAAAAACTACTGCAAAACAACGGCATAAGCATTAATCCAATGGATATTCAGACATCCAACAAATAAAAGGGGTGCAATGCAAAATTCTCTTCGCGTTATGCATACGAGGAGAAATACCCATATCCATGACTATAATAAAAACCAATATATACAAAACTTTGTCGAACATAAAGGAAATTCTAATCAAAATAGGAGAAAACATTATGAGTATTGCCAAAAGCAAGAACATTTAAAACATAGAATGGCAAGACATTCTTGAAACAATAAAGGCATCCTTTACGAATTCTCCGATTAAAATTATCATTTGCACTGACACCCTTAAATTCGTTCCAAAAGAAAAGAGGGATGAAATTATTTACGAGTTACATAAGTCACCAATAGGGGGACATAGAGGTGTGTCCAAGACATATAATCGAGTCAAACAGAAGTATTATTGGAATAACTTAAAGGAAGACATTTAAAGAAGACTACAACAGTGTTTTGATTGTCAACTTAAAAAACTAGTGAGATTAAAGACCAAACAACCAATGGTGATCACCGATACCCCTGGTACACCCTTTTATAAAATAGCTTTAGATGTCGTAGGGCCATTAACCCCTACTAAACTTGGAAACGAATACATCTTGACAAATGCAAGATCAATTCTCTAAATTCTGCGTAGTAGTACCCTTACCAGATACACTATCCACTACCATAGCAGATTCTTTTATAAAAAAATTTATTTGCACCTTCGGAAAATCATTCTAACAGACCAAGGGAAAAAAATCCTTAGTAGCTTAATGAACCGTATAGCTAAACGGTTTAAAATAATGAAACTGCGGACGAACCGCTTTCCACCCGATCCAATGGATCGCTAGAACGCCCACATCACGTTTTGGTCGAGTTCTTAAAACAATACACCACCAACGACGAAGAATGTGACAGTTTGTTAGACATAGTCATTTTTAATTATAACACTTGTGTCCAAGATAACACCAAGCATACACCATATGAATTAATTTTCGGTAGAATCGCCAGGTTGCCTTCTATCGATCCTTTAAGAGAGGGAGACTTACTACCCACGTACAAGGGATATCAAGTCGACTTAGTCACACGGTTGAATGGAATCCAGAAATTGGCCTATGACAATCTAGTCATCCTCAAAATTTCGTTCAAAGAAATATTACGACAGAAAAATTAATCCACAGAATTTTAAAATAGGAGATTATGTATTCATACTATCCGGTCCTAAACCAAATAAATTTGGAAACCATTACTCTGAACCTCATAAGATACTAGAAGTATTAAACAAGAATAATATTAGGATCCAAGTAAATAAAAGCAGTAAAATCGTTCATGCAAATAGACTTCGCATCTCTTACATAAATAAAGAAACAACAGCTCAAAAGAAAAAAGGTAGACAGAAAGAGCAGGAGAAACCAGATTAATTAGTGTTTTCCTTAGCTAGAAAATGGCTTCTAGCACCTTAAACATTTAAAAGTTTTAAAAAAAAAAAAATATATATAAAGTAATATAAAAGTAATATATAAACCTTATGAAATAACTTCCTCATCCTCCGCTATACTACCTAACGCTTCATACCCTTTATACTAATCTTACGATAATATTAGATCGTTAAACAATAGAAGTAGGCGAATGAAACTTTCTACCGTATCAAAAAGATCAAAAAGGTGATTATCCTAGAATTTTAGCTAACAAGATACGAGAAAGTCACATAAATACAATAGACATATGAATCTTGTTTACAAGAGTAATATAACGCACGAGCTGACCTTAAGAAAGAAGGAAAGTGTTAAACAAACCGCATTCAATTTACGCGCAATTAAATTCTATATTTTTCAGTTGATCAAAATCGAACTCGCAATCGGTTTCATTCTTTCTTATGTCATAACTATCTTACTTTTCAGATTACGCAACTAACCTCTTTATGATTTCGGAAAAGATGATATCCCTACACATGATACTTTTTACCTTATTTTTTGTCACCCCAACAAAAACAATGATAGGATACGACTGCGGATCTAACATCATGAATATAAAAACCATGTCGTTATGAGACGTCGGGGAATGCAATTTTCCTCAACTCCACCCTATACGCCAACTTGCCTATATACAGCTACTTCAAATCAACGATTTTCAAGAAACCAAAGCATTACAATGTAATATAGAGTTACGGAGAACCATTTATTACTGCAGGATGCATTGGCATAACTCTATTGTTAATAATGGCGAAATGGAATACTTGTATGACTAGAGATAGTTGTTTACAATTACATTTAACTGGGATAATCAACTTTGGACAAAATCACATTAGAAACGGGGTCAGAATTAACCAAACAAACATATATTCGATGACCTACGCCGGAAGCATAAGTAACGACGGAACTTGCGAGGGATTCTACTATAGCGACCCTTATGGATCTTGGAATTCTGTTATTGTCCAAGGAACCCTTAAAATCACCCTATCGCAACAATCGACGCGAGTAAAGTTACGAGACGACAAAATTCATCTACAATCAGGAACATCATGTCTACTATCGCGAAAATTCTGCATAGACGCCAAAGATGGATATACCTTCTTGGAATCGGTCCATAATAATGATTGCCACTTTAATGAATACGGCGTATTATTCGAGGGTCATGCAATAAAAATAACTAACCCTCAGATAGATCAAGACGTAATCTATTCTTTTTCAGATCAAAAATTAGCGTTCACATTAAGTAAATTGTCCGAAGAAAAAATATGCGGTTATACTATAATAAGAACAGAACACCCAAAACTAGTTATCTTCGAAACTAAACAGGGTGTAACGTTTGCGAAAAAAGGAGCGTTATCTAGTAATAATCTGGATATTTTCGCTTATGTAAATGCAAAATTCGTATATCTGGAAAAACATGTAAAAAAAACAAATGCTTAAATTATACCGCAACATAGTGACAGAGCGATGTCTGGTAGAACAGATCGCGCTAAAAAACGCACTCGCTATTGCTACACAAAGTCCCGACCAATTTGCGTATAACATAATGAAAGGTCCTGGCTATGTAGGTAAAATGTATACCAGTGGAAGTTAACATAGATCACGGCGATAATTGTTACACCGAGCTGAGAGTTGTAGGACAAAGCAGAACCCTCATTCTTACACCAAAAACACACATCCTGAAAACTCGAGGGACTAGAGTTCCCTGTAACTAAGTGCTACCATCATACTACCGTATTGATAGCGAGTGGTACAAATTGGCACCAAAACCGACCGAGGCAAGAGAACCCACAACCCTAAAACCCATGACTCAGCTGACATGGAAATATATTAATCCAATCAGCCTAGCAACATCTGGAATCTACTCCAGTACAGGTTTAGAAAAACTAAAGGAACGAATTATGTTTCCAGTAGAAACAGCTCCATTGTTGAATAACGCAGCACACGATATGCACGAATCTGGAGTGACGAGCGGCAACACGATATCGCACTTCATAAATGAAGACACAATGGATAATTTAGTAAATTCTGCTTGGAAAAAAATATGGAATAAATTTATCACCTTTGGATCCGCAAGCGCGGGGATAATAGCAGTCCTGGTGATCATACACGTGATAAAATCGTTCATAGGGGTTGTCCTCAACGGATACGCCCTTCATAACGTATACGGTTGGTGCATATACCTATTGTCAGCCATTTGGAGCACAGCCACACACTTCTTCATATCTCTCAAACAACCACCGACGAAACAAGAGACAAGAAACAGTTACGAAATGATCGCTCAACCAGAGCGAGAACCGGAACCCAAGCCAGAACCAGTACTAACCACTACCGACGAGACAAAAGAAAAACAAACGTTTTTTCTGCAAAGCCATAAAAATAAATCCTCAACTCACGCGACTTTTCCAGAATTAGACAAAACAATAAAAGTAAATTTCCTATTTCCATAACTACCAGATGTCGAATTTCGCATGAAACTTCGCATGTATTAATGTAAGTAGAGTAAGTTGCGATACAAAGAATCATGTGAACCCCACGCTTCTTCGAACGAGGTTTTCCTATGGAGATTTTTTCCTACTGGGTTTTCTTTCCTTAGGTTTGCCCTCGTTCACAGACACATTGCTCTGGGCAAATGCAAAAATCGAATGGGGAGAGAGAATAAAAATTTTTTTTCTACTTTTTTCCATATGTACACTATTTAACGCCGCATTACCTTAACAGAAGCGAATGATTGTTTTCATACTTCTAACAACCGTTTTACGCAAGGGATGTAACATCGAGCTAATAATTTTAATTGAAATGTATTATAATACATATTAACACCTATATACATAGGTGTATATATATAAACATAATATATACTAATAACACATAAAAAAAAAATATATATATACATTTATAAAGAAAAATATAATATGATATAATAATATATCATATGTATATATATATTATTAAATAAATACATACAATAATAATAATAATACTTGAACATATATATGTATATATATATATAAACAAATATATATATAAATAAAGTTTCGTAGAATAAGAAGCGAAACTAAAATGACCGAACTTCATCTAGCATGTCATCATCTTATTTGGGCGAGGAAAACAATTTCATAATACCGCCGAAATAAGACGTTGGCTTGCGCAAAATCATACGTCAGAAGCGTATGTTTCTCCGATGAAGGTCTCATAGGTAACGGAACATGTACACTAGCGATGCGCTAGTGTACAATTTTCGATGTTTAATTTATAGTAAAATTAATACTTTAAATAATTAAATTACATTCTTAATACAACAAATATTTAAGACGAAAATTATAATGAATGTTTATGATAAAATTTAATTGTTTATACTAGTATTAAGGCTAAAAGTAAGCAAAGTAAACAATGTAATAAGAAAGCTGTAAAAACAAGAAGCAGAGAGAGAGGGATTGCGGATGATCATGGAAAAATCGGGTATATAAAGCCCCGATTTTTCCACAAAAATACATTCAGTCAGCAGTATTCAGTCAGCAGCATTCAGTCAAGCAGTCTCCTGTAAGTCCTCTCTCTGTCACCGTGCACTATATACAAGTAAGAAATAAATTTCATTAATATTTAACAAATAATAAATCTAATATTTCTCTCTCTCCCTTTTCTTTCTATCTCCTTTTTCCGGGGAAGTGTCTGGTCCTGCTATATGGCAGGACTGAACAATCCCCTAGTTTATCAGCCATACATCCTTAGTCAATAGAGAACTAGGTCGGTAGGCCGAGGCGGGTTCAGCTTCCCCTTCGAAAGAAGAGGCAATTGCATCCAAATAGAGCCTTGGACTCTGACCTATGTAAGACCAGCATAGAGTTTCATAACCTCCATCGAAATTGTTTGTTGCCATTAAGTGATCGACTAGGCATTCCCGAGCTAATTGAGGCAACTCCAGGCTCAAACTGCCTAAAACAATAGGAATACATATGTTTATTAAAATTAATACACGTATGTATTACAAATAAAGAGTAACGTGTACGGAAGGGTAAATACGTCCAGACGTCACATTATTTTTAAAAGATTTGATCACTTTAATTTCTTTCTAATTAATATTACCTATTAATTAATATTACCTATTTTTAGAGGTAAAGATAGTTTCAACTAAGTTAAATATATGTTTTCAGACTTTAGAAGAGATACCATTAATTATTGTTTACATTACCAAGATCTAATGAATTTAGGGCTAAATCACTATTTAATGTTAAATTACTAACGTCATTACTAGTATTGCAATAAGGGCTAAATTTTCAGCCATTAATTACACGATTATCACATTTGTTCTTATAAATATCGATGGGTTGATTATTATTGTTATTATTATTATTACTATTATTATTGTTCTTATTATTATTACTATTTTTTTTTTTTTTTTTTTTTTACGGTGTCTGTGAATGCTGTTTATGTATCTCCGATGGTCGTTCAGCAAGAATGGTCCTGAAAAACGACCACCGAAGTATGTACGACTCGACAGAAAACCCATGTCACTACGCACTAAACACATATCTCCGTGTTGCACCGACACCAGCCCGGAACTGTTATACACATTATTTCAGCCTGGGCGGCAGTCCTTGCGTGGTCATTTCACGTTCATATCTTTCATTCCAGATTCTTATGCATACTCGATATTACATTCACTCTTCAGAGTGAAGACTTTCAATCGTCCAGACATCCATCTGCTCTTTTGTTCTGAAACACATTCATAATTTATTCACATCGTCGGCATAGGCAATGGACGCGCGTCAGAGGGCATGTCTAGTCTCAACAAACCGTCGTATTGTACGTTCCAGAAGTAGGGGCCTAAAATAGAACCCTGCGCCACCCGATCTCGTAAGTAGCCCCATATGATACGAAGGAGGTAGGAGTCAACCTTGAAAGTCAGCTCCAACGCCCCCAGTATCTCTGTCCATTTTGCAGTGTTAAAGGCGTTACGAACGTCCAGGGTCGCCAACAGAACCAGGGGTCTACGTACATGACAGCCCCTGTTCGCCGCGTGAAAGATGTTCGTCACGTCACCTATAGCTCAGATTGTCGACCGTCCTTTTCTAAATCCGTATTGTTGTTCGGATAAGTCTCCGGCGTTTGTAATTGCCTGTGACAGTCTTGGTCTCAGCAGTAGCTCCAACAGCTTCCCTGCCGTATTTAGTAGGCAGAGAGGCCTGTATGAAGAAAGCAAATCGGGGTTCCCCTTAGACTTACGGATGAGAACCAATCGAGCCTCCTTCCAGAGCCTGCTAAAAACTCCCTCCACCAGACACCCGTTGTACAAACTCAAAAGGATGTCCGCGCGGTGCGAAGCGACCACCCGTAACACCTCACTAGGTATGCCATCGGGACCCGGGGCCTTGTTAGGCTTCAACGCATTCGAAGCTCTGTGGAGCTCTTCCTGCGTGAAGAGAGGGATCTCTATATCTGTCATTTTATTTGTCGCGTCCGTTCTGTTGGGATGGGTTGAGAAATGTCTCTTAACTATCCGCTCCATCACTTTCGCGTCTCGTAGTTCCGGCGGACCCCGACCTGCCAAAGCGCATGTTGCAATTTTATAACTGTTGCCCCAGGGATCCGAGTTCACTTCGTCGATTTGTTTTGTCCAACACTATTTCTTACTGTCATTGATCGCGTATCTCAAGCGCTGTCTGGCGCTACTATACTCCGTAGAGTATAGTCCCATTACGCCTCGACTTCGGGCTCGTTGAGATTTCCGTCTCAGCTTCAAACAATTGCTTCTGAGATCCGCGATCTCGGCTGTCCACCAGTATATTTGTCATCTGTTTCGTACTTTCCGTTTCTTGGGCATGGTGGCATCGCATAGGCGCTGGAGAAAGCCAGTCGTTGCCACCGCTAACGTCTCCACCCTGTCCCGGTTCGTCAACTCTTGAGGCATCTCTCGTAAGGGAGGTTCTGCATTTTGCAGATACCTTTCGAGTTCGGTTGTTATTATTATTATTATTATTATTATTATTATTATTATTATTATTATTGTTGTTATTATTATTATTATTATTATTATTATTATTATTATTATTATTATTATTATTATTTTTATTATTATTATTATTATTATTATTATTATTATTATTGAGGTAAGGGCAGGCCGACGGTGGACATAATCCTTGAGGTTGTTGATGCGGCGAGGCGCACAGAGAGGGATAATGACTACTCTCGACGTGTTTGCCTCCTGGCTACCCTTGACGTTCGGAATGCCTTCAACTCTGTTGGATGGGCAAATGTTTTGAGGGCCATGAAGCGAGACTTTCGAATGCCACCTTATATACTTCTTATATTGGATGACTACCTTAAGCATCCATACAAGGCTGCACTTACGCCATCGTGAGGAGGTCTCCTCGGTGCACGCCTGCCGAACCCAACTCGCAACTCTTTTCAGTGCTGTCTGAAGCAGTCGCGTCCCCAGAGTGCAGCTGCTAATTATTGGGGATACGTCGGTCCTGACCAAGGCATTTGTCAAGTACCTGGGGTGATGCTAGATAAGAAGTTCACCTTTTGGGAACGTATTCGGAGGTCGGCGGACAAGGCGGCTGTAGTAGCGGCCTCCCTTTGCAGGGTCATGGTCAACGTAGGAGGACCACGCCCCTACTACAGGCGGCTGCTACTGCGAGCTCATGTCCTGCGTCATATCACCGTCATGCTTGACGGTGCTGTAGTCTAGGCCGATGCGCTGCAGTACGAAAAGTATCGCAGTAGCATGGCGGCTGTATAGAAGAGATGCGCTTTTCGTGTAGCGTGTTCGTATCGCATGGTCTCGGAGACGGCCTCCCTAGAGGTTGCCGCGGTGATCCCGGTTGACCTCCTGGCTTAGCAGCGGAAGTTCTTCCACCAGATGAAGAGGACACTTCGCCAAGCCGAAGCGAAACAGCAAGCCAGAGAGTGTTCGCTGGCTTGCTGGCTGAAGAGCTGAGAGCAAGATAGAAGGTAGACCGCGAGACTTATAAGTCAAGTTGCATATCGCGGAAGGTAGACCGCGAGACTTATAAGTCAAGTTGCCTATTTCGTCCGGGATATCCTCAGACGGAAGAAGGCAGACCTTCCCTAGATTCTTCTATTTTGCTGAGATTGGCGCCCAAAGGCCAACATCCTTGTCCCCTCCCCGAAGTAATGCCTAACGTCGATTTCCGAGGAGGCAAGTTGAGCCAGGGAGAGGAGGTCTGCTTGGTGCATGCCTACCGACTCCGGCTTGCATCTCTTTTCAGAGCTGTGTGAAGCAGTCGAGGGAATGCACCGAGGAGGTAGTTTTTTAGTGGGTATGCCTTTGTGTTGGTGTTTCCCACATACCCGTGGACCGGTCTCCGGAATCCATAAATCATTTTTCTCTTCCTCTAAAAAAAAATAAAATTATTATTACTATTATTATTATTAACTCCGCCACCACGGATTCATAGTCAACCTATGTTTTGGCGGTGCCGGTCCCAAGCCCGGATAAAGGAGGAGGGAGTACACTTACAACAACGGGACAGCACACTCTTTCACTCTTACACTCTTCACAACACTGCCACACGAGACAACATAACACATGGTAAAGGAAGGGGTAACCATCGCCACGCTCGCGTGTGGCGGTTTCGGCTCGGTTACGAGACGGCTAGCACGGAGTGGGCGAGCTTGACAGCGTCAAAAATGGGGGAGTGCTGACAATGCTAGTACAGCCGTCATTGAGTTCTACGCGTCGTTTGTACACGTTATATCTGGCGAGGGGGCCCTATAAACGGGATACACACACCCAGAATATAAAGATACAGACGCCACGCAGCTTAGAAACTCTGTAGAGTAGTTCGAGCAGCGGGAGGGAGACACGGAGTGAAGCCGAGCAGGCATAGCGTGGATGAACTCCACAGGCCCTGAAAGGTACGGGCACGACTGGAACTGCCAGCTTGTGCGCGGCGGAGTCGGGCCCTGATGTACGTTATCGTCTGGCGGGGGTCCTATAAACGGACATCCTTTCGAATATAAAGATGCGGACGCCACGCTTCACAAGGAGCCCTCTCATAAGGGTAATCGGATTGCGAGAGTGAAGCACGGGGCGACATTCTGGTACTGAGTGGGGGTAACATGCGCACGGGTTCTGGCTGGGAACATCCTCCGATGTTCGGTCGCGATTTCCAGTCTAAATTGGATGCTCTTGAGGATGTGGTAAGAGAAATGGAGGAGGAGCTGGTAGTGGCTGGGGATTTCAACAGCAAAGCTCTCGAGTGGGGGGAACCCTTGTCGGACTCTAGTGGAAGACGAGTGATGGGCATGGCATCCAGACGCGGTCTGGTTGTCTTGAACACCGCATCTACGCCGACCTTTCAGAGATCTGGCTACAGAGAGACCATCCCTGTATCCTTCGCGACGGAGATTCTGGCCGCACGCGTGCGGGACTGGCAGGTGATCGAAGACTATACAGCCAGTAATCACCAATACATTATCATCGGTGTTGGTGATGTCACGCCAGTCACGAAGATGAATAACGTTATTCATTTTGGGGTAACATTTCCCAAAACGCGGACAGCGCCTTCTGATTGAATTACCAAGGAGTGCAACGCTTTACGACCTCGCCGTCCGAATTATTTGTGGACGAACGAAATCGCGGAGCTGCGACGGCAATGTCTGTGGCTGCGCCGCGTAGCCCAAAGGGCTCAAAGTCGCGACCACGATGCCGCTTTTAGGATCGCCCAATATCTAACGGCGAAGAAGAAAGCAAGCAATCAAAGCTAATAAACACAGTTGCTGGAAAACGCTGGGAGAAGATCTGAGCAACGATCCGTGGGGATTGTGGTACAAAATCATAACCCGTAAATTAGGCATGTTCCGTAGAAGCATGCCTATGAGCGCGGAAGTGATGGACGGCATCGTCTATATCCTATTCTCCACTCAGACCAAACTACGGGATCAGCTCCTGGCTTCCGACGGCCCTGAGGCATCGCCTTTCATAAGGGCGGACCTAGAGAAAGCACTACGGTCTCTGAAACAACTACAAGGCACCAGGACCCGATGGACTTGAAAGCGGTGGTACAGAGCGATTCTAAAGGGCAAGGGACACTCTAGTGCTCCGCCAGTGTACAGATCCTTATACATGTTAGACACCGCCGGGAAACTCCTGGAAAAGCTGGTGTGACCCCGCCTATAGGACATTCCGGAAGGCTGCTCACTCCGCGCATTTATCACGTATCGAGATTGTATATACTGTGGATTCGCAAACGACAATGTCCATAATACATTTTTTCTGTGTGGACAGTGGGAGTAGCAGAGGGCTATTGAGGGAAAATACTGCAAGGGTTACCCACGAAGGCATCGTCCCTCGTGGAGGTAGTTTATTAGTGGGTATGCCTTTGTTTTGAATTATGCAGTTTAAATCTCTTGAGAGATTATTATGCCTGTCGGTGATTCCCACATACCTGGGGACCGGTCCCCGGTATCCATAAAGGGTTTTTCTCCTCCTCTATAAAAAAATATATTATTATTATAACTATTATATTTTTCTCTGTACCATTGTTGAAACTATTGATTATCTTAGTATTAGGTTGTCAAATATCTCCCTTCCGCCTTTTTGTCATATGAATTTCATGGGTATGTACAAAACGCTACAGAGCTCGTATCTGGCAATACTGAATCATCATTTGAAAGATCTTGACATAACGTATGACACGACGCTATGCATGATTAGCTTGGATTTTGCGTTCAGAAGTTATAGACGTGTAAACATGGGGTTCACTAACGCCGAAATTCACGCTATTTGAAAGTTTTCCTTCGTGAAAGGCAAATCCGATAGAGAAACGTTCCGTGAGATTAATGGTGTTTTAGGGGATGGCTCTCTATCACTTTGAACCACAGAGGAATGGTTTCGACGAATCAGAGCCGGGAATACGAGACCATGGATAAGCCAGCCGGCGGAAGACCTACCGGCGGAAGACCTATGACGACAAATACCGATCAAATCATGGAATTTATTGAGTTAGACCGGCATGTGGCAGCTCGTGACATCGCCCCGGAGATGAAAGTCAGTCACCAAACCATTTTAAACCATCTGCAGAAGGCTGGATACAAAAAAAAAAGATTTATGTTTGAGTGCCATAAAAATTACACGTAAAAAAACCTTCTGGACCGAATCTACGTCTGCGATTTGCTGCTGAAACGGAACGAACTTGACCCATTTTTGAAGCGGATGGTGACTGGTGACGAAAAATGAATCCCATACGATAATATGAAGCGAAAACGGTCGTGGTCCAAGTACTTTTTAAACTTAATTAAACACTTTTTGTATAAAATAGTGAGATGTGATTTAATAGCATTAAGTATTAAATTAATTGATTGCTCACTAGGTACTTAATAGAACATTATTAATATTTAAAATATAATTTATATATATAAATAGAAAAAATAAAAGATAAATGCACTAGGTTAGTTGCACAATGATTTATTAAAATCTGACAATTATTTAGGCAGTTATGCCATTCTCAAAGACCATTACAAAAATGATTTATGCTTAATACGGAGACGAATATCTATATATATATATATATATATATATATATATATATATATATATATATATATAAGCAGCACTAACGGTAAAAATGCAATGATAGAATGGTTGGATTAATGAATTAACGGATCGAATTAATAGATCGGAGGTAGGAGTGGGGGATGATAAGGCTTCTTCCTTCATGACTGGCTGATTCTCGAATCGACGTAACGAAGAGAAATACATTTATTACGTTCAGGAAGTATATGCATAGCGGTGATATGTTTCAGATTCAGAATTTGATGCTAAAGGAAAAAACAAGCTAAGAAATTCGATAAACTTAGTAAATAAATTTATATGTAAATATGTAGCACACGCTGGCATTGCCTTATCAAATTTTCATAGTTGTGCTATTTTTGATTAATTTAGTTGCAATTCTGCAGCAAAAAAGCAAGTGTTACAATAAAAAACCTATATACGTTAGCCTTTACGTATTACGAAGTTGCTTTTCTCGCCCAAATATGATGATGACATTATGACATGACTTACTTTATCGATTTTACTTTATTCTACAAAAACTTAATATATATTTATTATTGTTCGTACTTATTTATATATATAATTACTTTAATGTTTATATATTGTTTATATACTTTTATAGTATATATATATATATTTATATATTTTAAATTAATATTATTTTATTATAACTATTTAGCTCGATGTTACACCCCTTGCGTAAGCCGGCTGTTAAAAGTATGAAAACAATCGTCCGCCTCTGTTAAGGTAATGCGGCATTGAGTAGTGTACATATAACAAAAATATTTTCTCCCCAATCGATATTTGCATTCGCCTAGAGCAGTATATCCGTATATCTGTGAACGAGGGACAACCTAAGGAAAGAAAGCCCAGTGGGAAAAAATCTCCATAGGAAAACCACGTTCGAAGATGCGTGGGGTTCACATGATTCTTTGTAACGCAACTTACTCTACTTACATTAATACGTGTCAAAATTTTTATACGAAATTCGATATCTGGAAATTATGGAAATAAGAAATTTACTTTTATTCTTGCGTCTAATCCTGGAAAAGTCGCGTGAGTTGAGAACTTATTTTTATGGTTTTGCAGAAAATACGTTTGCTTTTCTTTTTGTTTCGTCGATACTGGTTAGTACTGATTCTGGTTTGGGTTTCGGCTCTGGCTCTGGCTCTGGTTGAGCGATCATTTCGTAGCTGTTTTTTTCCTCTTGTTTCATCAGTGGTTATTTAAGGGATATGAAGAAGTGTGCGGCCGTGCTCCAAATGGATGATAGTAGGTATATGGACCAATCGTATACGCGATGAAGGGCGTATCCGTTGAGGACAACCCCTATGAACGATTTTATCACGTGTATGATCACCAGGACTGCTATTATCCCCGCGCTTGCGGATCCAAAGGTGATAAATTTATTCCATATTTTTTTCCAAGCAGAATTTACTAAATTATCCATTGTGTCTTCATTTATGAAGTGCGATATCGTGTTGCCGCTCGTCACTCCAGATTCGTGCATATCGTGTGCTGCGTTATTCAACAATGGAGCTGTTTCTACTGGAAACATAATTCGTTCCTTTAGTTTTTCTAAATCTGTACTGGAGTAGATTCCAGATGTTGCTAGGCTGATTGGATTAATATATTTCCATGTCAGCTGAGTCATGGGTTTCAGAATTGTGGGTTCTCTTGCCTCGGTCGGTTTTGGTGCCATTTTATGCCATTCGCCATCAATACGGTAGTATGATGGTACTACTTGGTTACAGAGAATTCTAGTCCCTCGAGTTTTCAGAATGTTTGTTTTTGGTTGTATGGAAAGAGGAGTAGACATCCCGCTTCTCCAGAAGCCATACCAGCGTAGTGGCCGAATAGAGGAATTCGGGCTGCGCACACGGATGCTATATGCTGACGGCGAATCCCCTGCGTGGATATAGAAGTTCTCAACCCCGAGGTGACATTGCTAAAATTAACGCACTTAACAAATACAGACTTCGCTGTAGCGGAGGTTAGGCTGCGTTTTTTAATCGGTATGTGGTCAGTGGATACTTCCAGCTGACCCACGAAATAGGGGTACACTTTACACACTTAAGTAAGGTGCTGCACACACTTCGCGGGAGGATGGTGCTAATAGTTGCTGATTCCAATGGCAGATCCCCCCTGTGGGGGTCTGATCGCACCGACCGCAAAGGGGAGGAATTAATATTTTACAGAGCAGTGGAATCTCCCGATCGCCAATGTGTCAGGTAGTATCGCTACCGTCTCCAATGACGTTGGAGAAGGAAACGTGGACGTAATTCTTGTCACCACGAATCTCGAGACACTCATCACAGGATGGGCCGTCTGGGAGGACTGGACCTCGATTGATCATAGAACGAACACGTACCACTTAATCGGAGCAAGCTCACCTGCAAGTTCAGGTGCTGCAAATCAAGGTCAGAAACTAAAGTGATTCTCGACACAGAAAGTGAACTGGGATACCTTCTGCGCTTAACTCGAGGATGAATGGGACCAGGTCATTAAAGAAATTCCCGGCTTCAAAATGGAGAGAAATGAGAGAGTTCGCTCACTGACAGCGCTTTGAGAAACGCGTGCAATGCTGCCATACCGAGGAGCTGTTAGGAGGGTTGCCTTGTGGAACGAGCGTGATCCCATCAGACGGGAGCACCTCGAGCAAGACTACAAAGTGGCCAGAAAGGATTATGTCCGTGGACTCAGGCATACTAAAGAAACTAAATGGCAAGACTTTGTCACTGCAAAGGGTAACCAGAACCCCTGGGCTGTAGATTACCACATACAGGTAGGTAAACTGTCCATTAAGGAGGTTGCTTGCAACGTCCGTCTCGATAATAACACCTATACGACGGACTGGGTGAGCACCGCTACGGCAGTGCTAGACACCCTCTTTACTCCAGACAATTTGCAGGATGAAACGCAAGAGTAAAAAGATATGAGGTCCTGGACTAACGCTCTCCGCCAAAAAACCAGCTTTTACACTGGTTACAACTCTAGTCGGAATATACAAGGAGCAATAATAAGTGGTTCGGAACCCACTATAAACTGTAAGTCCACAAAAGTCGCAATGATGTACAGATCTGCACCAATAAGAAAACATCAGCAATACTGCATAGCTCTGGAGCACAACCGACCGATAAAGCAAAAGCTAGGTGCGGCCGGGAATGTTTATATACAACAAGGTATAATTTTTTTTTTGTATGTGTTTTTGGTTTGACGAAAACGGTTGTGTTTTGTCTCGCTGCTCTTAGCTCAGTGTAACCATTATCGCCGTTGTCTAGCTTAACGTCCAACCGTATACATTTTAAACGTGAACCACTTCGTCGGCTACCATAGCCATACAGCCCGGACCGTTCATAAACTTATATGCAAATTGATCGGGATTTTGTGTAGCAATAACGAGCACGTTTGTTAATGCTATTCGTTCTGCTCGGCATCATTCTGTCACTATGTTGCGATATAAATGTAGCATTTGCCTTTTCGATATAAATGTAGCAAACGTCGTACACTCTTTTGTTTCAAAGATAACTAATTTCGGGTGTTCTTTTCTTACTATCGTGTAACCGCATACCTTTTCATCCGACGATTTACTTAGTGCGACTGTTAGTTTTTGGTCTGTAAAAGAATAGATTACTTTTTGACCTACCTGAAGGTTAGTCATTTTAATTGCTTGGCCTTCGAATAATACTCCATATTCAAGTGGCAATCAATATTTGGGACAGACTCCCAGAATGTATATCCATCTCTAGTATGTATACAGAATTTTCCCGATAGTAAACATTATGTTCCCGACTGTAGATGAATTTTGTCGTCTTGTAAATTTACTCGCGCAAATTGTTGTGATAGGGTGATTTTAAAGATTCCTTGGACAACAACAGAATTCCAAGTTTCATAGGGATCGCTATAATAAGCGCCCTAGCTGGTTCCGTCATTACTTATGCTGCCGGCGAAGGCAAATGGAATATATATTTGTTTGGTTAATTCTGACCTCGTTTCTAACGTGATTTTGTTCCAATTTGATTATCCCAGTTAAATGCAATTGTAAACAACTATCTCTATGGAAGTCATACAAATATTCCATTTCGCCATTATTAACAACAGAATGATGCGAATGCATCCCGCAGTAATAGATTGTTCTCCGCACATCTATTTTATATTGTAATGCTTCGGTTTCTTGAAAATCTTTAATTTGAAGTCACTGTATATAAGCAAGTTGGCTTATAGGATGGAGTTGAGGAAAACTGCATTCTCCGACGTCTAATAACGACATGGTTGTTATATTCATGATGATAGAACCACAATCGTGCCCTATCATTGTTTTTGTCGGGGTGACGAATAATGTAAAAAGTATCGGTTATAGGGATATCATCTTTTCTGAAATCATAAAGAGGTTAGTCTGATATCTTACAAAGATAAAAAAAATTATTATGGTTGGCATAAAAAAGAAAGAAACCAGTTGCGACATCGGCTTTGACCTTTGTAGAAAACTAAAAAATTGCATATGAATGAAACCTTAATCGCATCTATTTTGTTTATTCTTTCTTTATTAAGGTAATAAGTTATGGTTATAAGTTATAACTTATAAGTTATTTATAAGTTACGCTTATAAATAATATTCGTATGCTTATTTTATTATAGGGTTAGTATGGAGGATCTGAAGCGTTATGTTAATAGTTAAATTGATGCGAAGTCTATTTATGTACATATATAAATTTTATTATTTAAAATGTTCAGTGTGGTAGAAATCATTGTTTTCTTAGCTAAGGGTGATACTGATCAATCTGGTTTCTAATGTTCCTTCTGTCTACCCTTTTTCTTTTGAGTTGTTGTTTCTTTATTTATGTAAGAGATGCGAAGTCTGTTCGCATGAACGATCTTACTGCTATTATTTACTTGAATCTATCTACTAATGTAGCACTTCTAATATTGTATGAGGTCCAGAGTAACGGTTTCCAAATTTATTATGTTTAGGACTAGACAGTAGAAATACATAATCCCCTATTTTAAAATTCCATGGATAAATTTTTCTGTCGTAGTATTTCTTCGAACGAAATTTTGAGGATACTAGATTGTCGTAGGCTAATTTCTGGATTCCATTCAGCCGTGTGACTAAGTCGACTAGATATCCCTTGTACGTGGGTAATATGTCTCCCTCTCATAAAGGATCGATAGAAGGCAACCTAGCGATTCTACCGAAAATTAATTCATACGATGTATGCTTGGTGCTTTTTTGGACACAAGTGTTATAATTTAAAATGGCTATGTCTAACCAACTGTCCCATTCCTCTTCGTTGGTAGTATATTGGTAGTATATTTAAGAACTCGCCCAAAACGTGATGTGAGCGTTCTAGCGATCCATTGAATTGTGGGTGGAAAGCGGTTTGTCCGCAGTTTCATTATTTTAAACCGTTTAGCTGTACGGTTCATTAAGCTACTAAGGAATTTTTTCCCTTGGTCTGTTAGAATCATTTTCCGAAGGTGCAAATAAATTTTTTTATAAAAGAATTTGCTATGGTAGTGGACAATGTATCTGGTAAGGGTACTACTACGCAGAATTTAGAGAATTGATCTTGCATTGTCAAGATGTATTCTTTTCCAAGTTTAGTAGGGGTTAATGGCCCTACGACATCTAAAGCTATTTTATAAAAGGGTGTACCAGGGGTATCGGTGATCACCATTGGTTGTTTGGTCTTTAATCTAAATTTAATTAAAACACTGTTGTATTCCTCTTTGAATGTCTTCCTTTAAGTTATTCCAATAATACTTTTGATATTCCAATAATAAATTTGACTCGATTATATGTCTTGGACACTCCTCTATGTCCCCCTATTGGTGACTTATGTAACTCGTAAAAAATTTCATCCCTCTTTTCTTTTGGAACGAATTTAAGGGTGTCAGTGCAAATGATAATTTTAATCGGGGAATTCGTAAAGGATGCCTTTATTGTTTCAAGAATGTCTTGCCATTCTATGTTTTAAATGTTCTTGCTTTTGGCAATACTCATAATGTTTTCTCCTATTTTGATTAGAATTTCCTTTATGTTCGACAAAGTTTTGTATATATTGGTTTTTATTATAGTCATGGATATGGGTATTTCTCCTCGTATGCATAACGCGAAGAGGATTTTGCATTGCACCCCTTTTATTTGTTGGATGTCTGAATATCCATTGGATTAATGCTTATGCCGTTGTTTTGCAGTAGTTTTTAGCACCGTCGTCACAGGGCTTTCCGTGACTGGTTACAAAGAAAACGATGTTATCTTTGAGGTGGCATATTAAATCTTTAGTTTCTATTACTTTAAATCGATGGAGGATATTGATTTTGTCTTTTCCGGCTGATTAGCGGTTATCAGGTCGGTTAAGGTTGTAGGTTCAGCCTCAAACTCTTCGTGTGATTCTGGTTCGCTTTCGGCATAACAAGGCGCCTGTAGTGCCATGCCACGCGTGGGCCTTTTTCTTATCGGAGATATTTGGTTAGATTCCCCTTGCGTAATGTCCTTTGTTCTTTTGTTTACTTGTAAAGGAGATTTTTCGAATTCCCCTTGCGTAGTTTTTTTAAGTCGTTTTCTTTTCTTTGGCTGTGTAATTATTTTTAGATTTGATTTATTTTTATCTGTGTATCCTGGCGCACTGCTGAGTTCTCGTCCTGATCTTGTCACGATATTTGTAACTAGTCACTATTTCAGGTAGATTTCATGATAATGCGTCTGCGCTAGAATTTAGTTTATCTGGTTTATGCAAGACGGTAGAATCGTATTCGGAGAGTTTGAAACGCCATTTTTGCACTCGTATATTTAGGTCTGCTGATTTAGACCAAACTAAAGGTTGATGGTCAGTGATGATTATTTTTTTTCCATATACGTAGGAACGAAATGCCTATACGATATGTATGACTGGTAGGGCTTCTTTTTCGTAAACCTCGTATTTAAGTTCTGCATTGCGTAAAACTCTAGATGTATATACTATGGGTTTATCTTTCCCTACTTCTCCCTGGGGCAGAATCCCTCCTATAGCGTATCCTGAGGCATCAGTTATTATATTAAATGGTTGAGTAAGGTCGGGGAATTGTAATAAAGGTGCATTACATAGAATGTTTTTTAAAGTCTAAAAGGCTTCTTCGGTTTTGTTCGACCAGTCAATGGCACATCTTTTTACAGTAATTTTGTTAATAGCTTTGCAATTGCAGCGAATCTTTTCATAAATCTGCGGTAATATCCGGCTAAACCAAGAAACTATCTCCGTTCTTTGCATTCTTTGGTCGTGGAAAATCCTTTACAACTCCTACCTTTTTTTCGTCGGGACTTGTACATGTCTATTTGTAATTTCAATCCGACTTCTCGAAGTCTGTTTAATAATAGGCTCATTTTTCTATCGTGTTTTGCCAGTGGGCATATATCACAATATCGTCCAGGTACACAAACAATTCTCTGCCTTGGAGTCCTCTGAATAATGTATGCATTAACCTTTGGAAAGTGGCGGGTGCATTTTTCAACCCAAAAGGCATACGAACGAATTGATAGTGTCCAAATGGCGTACTAAAAGCTGTTTTATGTGCATCTCTCGGGTCCATCTTAATTTGGTGAAACCCTGATGCAAGGTCCAGTACGGAGTAATATTTTGCACCCCTACTTGGTCAAATACCTCAGTGATATTCAGCAGTGGATAGGTATCGCTTACTGTTTTTTCATTCGAAGTTCTGTAGTCAAGCACCATTCGCCATCTTGGTCGACCTTGTAAGTCTTCTTTCTTTTTTACAATCCAAATTGGGCTATTAATCACCCCTTAGTTTAATAAATCATTCAGCTGTCTATCTATTTCTTCTTTGAACGAGTGAGGAAATTTGTATTGTCGGGCATTCACTGATCTTCATCCGTAGTTTTTATTCTGTAAGTTATAGCATCTGTTCCCGGCAATGAATCTCCAGGTAGAAAGAAAATATCGCGATTTTGTTCTACTAAATTCTGTACGTATTCTTTTTCGTTTTCATCAAGGTGATCTGTTCGTATTATATCTCTTATAGATGCGATTTGTATGGAAGTATTTCGCTTTGAGGGGATATTCAGTTCTTCAAATATTAGTTATTGTATAAGCGAATAAAGCGTCTTTGTGGGTATACTCTCATTATCGAAGTAATTATTTAAAAGTTCATTTGTTTCTTTATCTATGAGTAACAATTCTTCGTTCAGCCTTTGTTGTTCATCGTCTATTTCGCTCTCGCTGCTCTGATTATCGGTAGATGCGTTCACGAGTAACAAGTCTACCGTATGGTCTATTCCTCCTTCTTCCATTTCCCCGGCTAAATTTTTGCGAAGCGTCTATGGTGACCCAAATTCAATAGGTTGGTCATGTATATGAAGAAACTCTAGTCGTTTCGTCTCGTCGCTTAAATATCGTGCCCCCAAAATACCGGAATACGATATTGGAAAATGATCGGAGGCGACATGGAAACTAGAGATTCCTCCCAAAACTTTAAGTTTTAAAGTTCCTAGGGTGGGAAAGTGTTCTGAGCTTATTCCCCTCAAGAGTCCTTTCTGTGACTCATCGATTTTGTATTGATGGGTAATGGTTCCTCTTTTTATTAAATTTCCTTCAGATCCTGTGTCTACTAGGAATCTGCGATTGCCGCCCATTGGATTCTTGGTAATCACGGTAGAAAGTAACTCCGTTTCCTGTTCGACGTGGATATTCACAATGTTATATGCAAGGATGCTTAAGTTTCATTTCCTAATCGTAAATTCGTCGTTTGGCCAGCTATGATGAGTTGTTTATACGTACCTAGATACGGTACCTAGGGTTGTTTCTATAATATCTCCCACTCCTGTTTGTGTATATATTTTTGATGAATTTATGCGTGCCCCTTTTGATATTGATCCTATTTTAATAATGCTTACTTCGGATCCACTGTGTGAAATCGTTTAATTGTTTAGATCAATTTTAATTGTTTCCTCAACCTTCACCTGTTTAATAATTTTATTTTAATATATATTTGTTGGTAAATTGTGCGTTACAAGATATGTATCGATTAGTACTATCGTTTCATAAATTTTTGTAATGATTCAGTGAATTTCTATAATTTTTGACCAAGAGGCAATTGCGCATGGCTATCGTTTGTAGCTCAGAGGCTTTGGTGCTTGGTCATATCAATTTTTATTTTATTAAATTTTTTCGATTAGTGAGGTCATTAATTTGTTAACGTTAATTAATGTTTTTAACTTGTAGCATCTCGATTTAGGGTTTTTGACGATTAGTTACATTCATTTGTTACGTTCTTCCTCCCTTTTTATCGTTAAATGATTTGTATTTTTTTTATGAAAATAAAAACTTTTATTAATCTTTCGATTATTTAATCCCACTTCTAGTTGTGAAGTTTATTCCGTTAAGGAAAGTTGTTTAAACGCCTTATCTAAGCTTTCTAGAGTTTCAGTGTTCTCCTCTTTAGGTAGTTTGTATAGGCTTATCGTAGCCTTTATAATTGTCGCAATAATTGTTTGTAAGTTTCTTTCATCTCTTTGCTTTTCTTTTAGTAAAGTTATTATTTGTTGTTCTCTTCTTTCTGAAGTTTTGAATTCGTCCTGCTCTTCTGCGAGGAGGGAATAGATTTGTAATATCGTATCTTTCAATTGTTTATTTACGGCTTGTTCCTTATTCAGAGCCTTTTCCAATTGGTGTATTTTTTTATCTAAATAGTTCCCGAAATCCCAACGGTCATGATCGTTGCCGATTAATGCATCAATATTTTGTTCTAGGCGTTATAACTTAGTGTCTGTATACATACTTATTCCTTCGGGGTCTAGTATTGGTATCATTTATTTTATTTTGTATATGTATATATATATGTATATATATATATATATATATATATATATATATATATATATATATATATCTTATATATATTATTTTTACTTATTATTATTTTTTATTATTATTTATTTATTATATATATATATATAATAAATAAATAAAAAAATAATAATAAGTTATTATTATATAAAAATATATATATATACATATATGAGCAATACAATATATATTATTTTGTATATTGTATTGCTCATATATGTATATATATATTTTACTATATATGTATATATATTTTTTTTATATATTCACTTTTATCTATTAACTTTGTGAATTTTTTTTTCTTTTAAGTGTTTTTTTTTAATTAGAAGTAATAGTTTGTTATTTGTTTTTGTTATTATTATTTGTTATATTTCATTATTTGTTATTTTTCACTTCAAGTGCCTCACGCCAGTGCTTCACCAAGTGTTAACATCCCGGCTGAGCCTCCAAAAATTTAAAGTATAATGTGACGTCTGAGCATATTCACCCTTTCGTGCACATCAACTTTATTCGAAGTACACGCGTATATTTCTATATAATATACCTTCTATGTAATATACCTTATGCCTTCGTTGTACCTTGGCTTATTTTTGAGCCTGTAGTTTTCTCCACTAGCTTGGGAATATCTTATTAGCAAATTGAATAAAAAAACAACAATACTAGTTTTCTTTTAAAGTTATTCCTACGCTCGGTTAGATAAACCGAAGTCCAAAGGCTTCATTTGAATACGGATTCCTTTTTCTTTCAAAAGGAAAGCCGTATTCGCCTCGACCTACCAACTTATGTCCCGAACTGAGAAAATATATATATATATATATATATATATATATATATATATATATATTAGCATGCAGTAGAAAAAAGAGGGGCATGTACAGTCCTACCATATAGGAGGACCAATCACTTCCCCAGATGAAATGGAAGAGAGAGAGAGACAGAAGAGAGAGAAAATGAAAATAATAATTAAATTATGATTAAAGTTTATTTCTTACTTTCAATATTCGGTTGTTGAACACACAGAGAACGATAGAGGGAGAAAGAGAGAGAGAGAGAGAGATGCTGATACGACGTCCTGCAGATTCTTCGAGATTACTGTCTGGTTGACTGGTACTGCCTTCCTGACTGACTGCTTCTGATACTGATACTGCTTCTTGATTGAGACTGCTTCTTGATTGAGACTACTTCTGATACTGATACTGCTTCTGCTTTTTTGTGGAAAAATCGGGGCTTTATATACCCGATTTTTCCATCTCTATCCACAATCCCTCTCTATGCTCCTCGTTTTTATGGCTTATTTTATTACTTTATTTGTCTTATATGGTTTCATTATTAAAAGTAGTGATTTTACCTCAAATTAAACATTAAAAATTGTAAACTAGCGCATCGCTAATATACATATTGCGCTACCTAAATTTATGATTGTTGCATGAGATTTAGTGATTTTAGTTTAGGCTTATATTCTCGATTTTACTTTATTCTACAAAAACTTATATATAAATATATTTTCTTTAATGTTTATATATTGGTTACATACTTTTATAGTATATATATTTTTATAGATTTAAAATTAATATTATTTTATTATAACTATTTAGCTCGATGTTACAATATATAAAAATCTATATTACGATAAATAATTGACTGTAATTTACCTATGGTGGCTTCTATATAACAAACTGCTATATACAATGTAGCATTCACTTCTAAAAGTTAAGATTTTGCCGACCATTTTATACAATATATATATATATATATATATATATATATATATATATATATATATATATATATGTGCATATTAAATACGGCTTTGATGGAGAAAATTCTACTTTCGAGTGGTAGAAAAAGATGTCCAAGTGTCTAGAGACGACGTTTACAGAGAGTATCATGTTCGGACTATAGGAAATATGTCGGGTCGACTTCTATAAAGAGTTTTGTGTTAGGGACGTAGAATACAATATCCAGGTATCCCGGGACAATTCTTATTGGGAGTGTTCGAATGATAGAATGCGAATCTCTTCATAGAAGTCGTACTGATATACCTGAACATTACTTCCCATCAACTATACATGACACTCCCCGTAGAAGTAATTTCGTCATACCTGTACATCATCTTCTATCCTTCGAACACGAAACTCCCTGTAGAAGTTGTTCAATAACACGCGAAGGAAAAGAAAGAAAAAAACGATGGTGTGTCCTGCTCTGTGTGTATACCGCCGAACGTCCGTGTAGATCAGCCGATGATCGCTATCAGCAAACCACTCTCTGGTTTGTGTAGCTCGCCCTGAGTATAGGCATCATCTCCTAAAAAGTCTCCAAGCTATATTGTCATATACCGTGTCCTTAAAAAAGTGAGAGAGAGAACGACTGGCCGACAACCGACGGCGAGAGAGAGAGCCAGAGAACGCTACCGCCCATATTAAAGTTATGTGCAAAACTCCGAGTTCTCTGACGTATGATTCGCATTTTCGACCATACTTCTGGCGTAAATTACGTGCGAGTTTGCTCGCCGAATTTACTCAAGATCGGCACATACTATAGCTTTTCGAGATATATATCAACTGTCGTGTGTATGTACTGTTATTGTTTGTAATTGCTCATTAATAATAAATGCTGTTATTGTTACGAATATTATTATGAACTTTGCAGATTAATCATTTGTGTTTTTCCGTTTCCCTTTTTGTTCTAGTCCCAAATCCCGACGATGAATAAAGAATATATAGCCGTAGATATGCGGTTATAAAATATTGTGACGAGACACAAGGCGCCCACGCCAACTTGTCGAGGCAAACGCGACATGAGTGTGAGGTTCTTTTACAATTTCCATGTCCCTCGATCGAGGGCTGAATTAGCGTTTGCTCATTGGCCGACGAACGATTGCCAGATAAGGAAGAAAGTACTTGCCAACTTTCCAAAATCCACCCACTACTTTTTTTTGCATTCGACTTATCCAGTTCGTTAACAGAGCTGACTATAGCCTGAACAATCGAATTTGATACACCCTGCCTGTAAAAGGTTTGTATAAATGGATTATTGCGGTTATCAAGCCTTGTGGCTCCCGGCACCCTTCCGTACGTGCCGCGCTTTAGCTTATTCGCCTCAAAATTCTTCAATATATATACGTACAATTAGGAATAGAAATTGAAAATGGGTCTTTTCTCTCCTAACTTTATAACCAATTTTTCAACAGGCTTGGTTTTTCACAATAGTTATACATTACACCAATGCTGCGGTAGCACTCACAATCTCACCCTCCGCTCATTTATCATTAAAGAGCTCGTGCGTACGACCACGCGTTATATTCATCCCGGTTCCCCGTCCTATTACCTCACTACTCGCGCCCAAGTTAACTCGCGCGTTTGGCCTCACAGGCTCAGTTGACGAGAAAAATGTAAGAAGATAGTGCATAGGTATATTATTAGTGATCAGCTTAAAGAAAAAGAATTTTTTTAAATAGATACTCTGTAATTTTGATTAATGTCAAAAGGACATGAATATATGATTTACAAAAGATTTAAAAAACTTTTTTTGAGTTTGTGTAAAAAAAATTTGGTTAAGTATCAATTATTTTTTTGGTTTTTTGCTCAGCTGAAAGGTTCTTCGGTACCATCTTCGCGCACAGCTTTCTCATGGTGAAATCTTCGGTAAAAATCCTTCTAACTCTTTTCCGGTTAATTCAACTCGTCAGCCAACATTCGAATGGTTAGTCGCCGGTCTTGACGAATAAGACGCTCCAGGCCTCGACGTTGATGCTCAAAACATCACTACCATACACTTTAAACACCTCTTTATGTCATCGAGTTTCGCATAAAATTTTACCGCGTACCGTTGCTCAAAATTTCTCTGTTCCATTTTTGTGACATACACTACTCGCGTGTCATTAGAAAACACTAAACATGTGACGAAGGACTGATCGTACAAAGGTCTTCAAGGTCTTAATCGAAAGAGTAGAGATATACTATTACGGTGGCGGAGTTACAGATTGGGATTGTTACCACAGGCCGAGAAATAAAATTGGTGGCATTACTTAATTGTCCGACCTCATAAGTTATAAAAAAGTTACAAGTTACCGATATTATAAGGATAAGTTTTGTGATTGATTTACATGAAAGGATAAAAAGGGGAAAAACAAAATTTCTCCATATCAAAACTGTTTAAATTTGACCTAAGAATTGGACATTTTTTAAATTGTCTAAATTTTATGTATTCAATTGTTTATTTCATTTTAAAATTTATCTTTGTTAACTATCTATTTCATTCAATTGATAGTTAAGATTTTTTTTATTAATTGTCAATTTGATTTAATTGTTTGCTTACTGTAGTTGTTAATTTATTTAGTGTGTATTAGGTCATTATTGTTGATTATTTGTTAATTATTCACTGTTTTTAGGAAGTTTTTCAATTTAATGTCCTTGATTGATGGTATGATAATCAATATTATATATTATTTACCATAAATTTCCTATGTCCTGTCTCTTGATGTTAATTCATTTATTTATTTCATATATATGTGAGCTTTGTATTTGTCTTACCCAATTCCTTTTGTTTCTTGGTCGGTATTTGATTAAAATGCTGATTATTTTCAGGTACTGTCGAGTATAAGTTAAAATTTTTAATGAGTTATAAAAATTATCACTAATTGTTATGAAGAAGTGTCGATATAGGTTATGATATTCTATTTGGTGCTTATTGGTTTTTATGTACATTTGCTTTCGCACAGAAGAAGTCTTATTATAATTATTTTTAGGTATTTTTTAGTTATAATATTAGTTATTTGTTCTTTATGATTTGTCGTTTTGATTAAATTATTCATATGTATTTGCCCGTATCCGTTATCAAAATCTACTGGTCGGATCTCTTTGACATAAACACCTAGTGTGCGTTGCTCTTTTAGCTGTATATGGATGTGTATATAGCAGGTGCTAATGTGTTATGTTCACTTACTATTTATACATATAAATAAAAAGAAATTTTCAATATTTTAGTCTTTCAATGTTTTTCTAGAAGAGGATAAGTTCGTCCATGTGCGACAAGTCCCTCTAAATTACCTGGTATTTAAAATTAACTGGTGTTACCTGTTTGTAGGCATATATGCTGATTTAATGTGCTTATCATAGTTATTGTTTAACCATACTATTTAATTACATTTTATCTTATATATATATAAATATATATATATATATGAATTAATACAAACAATATTCCATAATTCAATTAAAAATCAATTCCCTGATATAGTTAGATGTTAATATACATATTGTGTTAAGGAAAATCATAATAACATATGTTCTTAGAATATTATGAAATTTACAACGTACAAATTTTATATTTATTTTATAAAAACTTTATATACCACCTGATGATAATCGCAAAAAACGATGAGCATCACCTTGATTTTCAGTGGATGGGTGACTTCCATGAGGCAAGTTTTCGACGACTTCACGACCTTCACTGAATGCTTTGTATCACTCAAATACTTGCGTTCAGGATGAATTAGATTCCCCAAAACACTTCTGCAACATTTTCAAGGATTCCCTAGCCCTAATTCTATTGAAAACACAAAATTTCAAGCAAACTCGTTGATCAACTTTTTTTTCCATAGTTAATACAGCCGACAAACTTTTTGCATTGTAAATAAATAGCTGACAAACATACGCTAATGGAGGTATGGTGCTCAAATTTTACAAGGACATCAAGAAAGGTTGTAACAATCTAGAAAAAAAAATTTTACCAATTCAGTTTACGCGCAGAGTTTAGATGCGCCGTTCCGTGCCAAATTTAATCATATAGTAAAGTATTTTTCTAAATTCAGTAATATATTATGTCAAAAATACAAACATAATAATATGTGTAATTATATTGTAAATCTTTTAGTAGCAAAACAGAAAAAATTTCATTTACAAGAACAATATTTATACAAAATATTTTTATAAAATATTTCGAAATAGATTTACAAAAAATAAATTATAAAACACAATGGGCCATTAAAACAAATGGCTAAGTATATTTATATGCATTTCTATATATAACGGCATAAATAGTTCACACAAACTAGATCTAAACCTGAAAAAATAAGAATAAATAAATAGTTTTAACGGAAAGACAGCTTAATAAAATAATGAGATCATTTACAAATAGCCGAGTTCATTTTCACAACATTTTGCCTACGCGTAGACTCACGTAGAATAAACAAAAATTAATTACCTTGAATCATCAATGTTTTTAGGTAAAGATTCTTCTGCTTTTTTTTTCTAATAATTCATTATTAATCAGATAAAGCAAGTATGAACTTGTCAAGTCCGTTCCCATAAAGTTTATCGGTAAATAAATCCAATATTGAACTTAAATATAAATACTTTCACTTTGTGTATAAGACAATTATATGGGTACTTATATGCTCAACTTATACGACAATTATAACTGACAATTATATGCTCTCGCGTCGTTAATGCAGAGCTCCATAAATTGAGTAGTTTTCGGATCGTACTTAAATGAGTCCGCGCGAGGGATTTATAATTGCCATAAAGCCTGGAAGTACTTCTCCTTTTTAAAAATTCCTTCAATTCAGAAAAGATGATTTGAAGCACTGTTAGTAGAGAGATGTGGGTCGCAATTCAGGGTGTTAGTGTTTATGGCAAATCCAGTTTATAATCTGAGTCACCAAATATAATTTCGGTACATTGAAAAAAGGAGTATGGGAAATGCGCAGAAAACTCGATTTCTTGTTTAGTGTGCTCGTACTGTGCTCGTAGAGAGTGTAATTCGTTCCAAAATAAAATGTCAAAATGACTGAAACCATTTCTACTACGAACGTATATTGTGTAAAGTATGGTGGGCGACTTGAGTAACGACAAACTTTCACCAATGTAATGCGTTCCGATTGTAGATAGCATAAATCTAAAAATAAGTTGTGTTGCCATAAATATAAATATGTAAATGTGTATGTGTATGCATGCATATATGTGTGTATGTATATAAATATAATCTCGACTCTGTAACTCGACCGTGACTCCTCGTGACCAATAGACTTTTGCGAATAAGCTCGAAACGTTGATATAAAAGTTAACATTCAGCTCCACAGAACTTGGTTTCTGGAGTCATCGAACCTCGCGGGTAAGTCATACTTTTCGGGTATTGAAGGTCACTGTGGAACAGGAAGGGGAGACTAGCGAGCCATTGTCGACCCTTGGTCCGGTAGTCTGGTGGGCAAGGGCCCAAGCGCAAGAGAAAGAAAACAAAAGAAAAAAGTGAGTGTGGGCGGTACTGAAGTGCTTAGAGTAGACGAAGACCGAACAAGGCCGTTGAACCCGGAAATGCGGCAATCACAGATTGAGAGGAGGAGGAGCTTCACCGGCTCGTAAAAGTCCCACTGTACGGACGGATGGGCATTCTCCGCTTTTCCATCGAAAAAGCAGATCGCATCTTGTGCTATATCGTATCGTAGTTAGTATATTATATTTTAATATTGTGTAGAGAATCAATTATAAAAAAAAATTAAATAAATTATTATTATTTCTGCACTTTTTCATTCGTTACACATCAACCAACCACACCAACCACCCAACTTCATCCGTTACACTTTGAAAGTAGATAATTATAATGAAAATTCTTCACTTTTCTTTAATTATATACATTAAAATAAAATTTCGTTGGAATAAATTAGTCAAATCTACAGAAAGAATATATAAAGGAAATAAGTATATCTTGAAAAGTACCTAAAGTGTTAATCAATGATAGGCTCAATATCATTGATTAGCTAACATTTTAATTGATAAATCTGAGTTTATATTTTCATCAGTTAAATATAAAAGATTTAATGATAGGAAAACTAAAAAAATAAAGAGAAACCAGGTAGCATAGTTCAGATAATTTCAATTATTTGATTCACATTGAATTTTTATTGAATTTTATTGAATTACACATTGAATCGCTTTCGTAGTCAAGCAGACGAATAGCGCGACGTGTCCTTTAGTTGATTTGGAACCTCGACCCTTAGACCTGAGCACTTGAAATGGTCCCACGTAGTGGACTCCGGTCCGAAAAAAAATGGGCGATGGAGTCACTCGAGCTTCCGAGATGTCGGCTATGGTTTGAGAGAGCGGTTTCGCATTTAAACGCGTACAAATTGTACATCGGCTAGGCACAATCTGAGCCGTGTACGTGTTGCGGAATCCTGCATGCAAGCAGCCTCTGTGAGCCCACATTATTACGAGTTGAGCTAGGTGACTGCGTTCATACAGGATGACCGGATGCTTTTCGTCGGTTGGCAAAAGCGAGTTGAGAAGTCTGCCACCAACACGGAGAAGGCCGGCCTCATCTACGAAATGTGCTAGTAGTCGTAGACAGCTGTTCCGGTGTACGACCTCGCCTTGTTTCAAGAGTGCAATCTCGCGCTCAAAGCTGGCTCGTTAACAGATTTGAACACAAGTTAGGTACTCATGATGTATCTCCTTCACAGTCACAGGTACGATAATTTTTGGTCTTAATGTCACGCCTGGCTTGGGCGTTCGTGCAATTGCTAGAAATTCGTCCGCGTATGTGGCGCTAACCCGAGCGTTGTGACATAGTCTTCGACAGCGACTCATCGTCCTGAGAAGCTTATCGAGGTTAGAAAATATATCGATTGGATGAATATTGGGAGAGGTCTCCTCCTGCGTGACGGCGCATACAAAGACATGAGCCTCACCAGCCGTAACGTAGTCGGATTTGTTGCACGCCTCCGCACGCCCATCCCAGGAACTGTCGCTGAACCAGGCGGGTCCTGTCCACCACACGTTCGATTAGGAGAGTTCTACGACGTTGGTGCTGCGGCTTCCAAGATCAGCGGAGTTTTCGTCGGTTGGAACGTAACCCCAGGAAGTAGCTCTCGTATGTGTGCAACATAGTCATCGATAATGTTGTTCCACGTCGGCTTTTCGGAATGAAGCCAGTGGAACACGATGTAGGAGTCATACAAGGTACGTGATTACAAAATGGAGCAGTTTGGTGACAAGAAGATCCGCCCGTAGTTCGAGTCTCGGAATCGTCATGCGAGCATTAGACGTCTGTGAAGCTATCAAACCTCTGCGCAGTGAGAGCTTGCACTTTGCCCAGAGGAGGTCTGTTTTTGCATTCTTACCGTTATCATCAAACGTTCGGTAATACAAAGCGGCAGCCATAGCTCGTCGGTTCCTTTCTGAAAACGTATGTAGCTCGATTCAGATAAATAAATCATATTTATTTATATTTGTGGCTACTTTAATCGTATACAGTTAAAAAATTCAAAATTATTTATCAATAAAGTCTCATTTATGTGGATTATCGTATACTAGGTGTTTTCAAATAATAAAATTAATAAATAGTTTTATCGGAATTACAGTCATTATAATATAATATTTTAACTAAATTCATGATAGTCAGACTGCCCTTGTTTATATTCACCTCCGAAGCAACTGAAATAAAACTTGCTACTACAATAAATTATATGAAAAATTAAAAGTAAAAATTAAAATAAAATAATCAATAAAATAAAAATAATAAAAACAATATTCTATGTTAGTAATGGAAAACCTGACTGTCTAACTAATTTTCCTGAGGATGAACCGTACCGGTTCGAAACCAAAGGTGAATCTAAATTTAAGGTAGTGGGGTAGTCAGGTTGTCTTTACTAACATAGAAAATTGCTTTTATTCTTTTTATTTTATTTTGTTTAATATAGCACTAAATAAAACAATTTTATGATTAGTCAAATTCGGCCATTAAAGCGACAATGTTTGGACCAAATTTCAGCCCGAAAGTTATTACTTTTGGCAGAAGGATTGATAAAAAGTATTTTCCATAAAGCGAGTAACAATTTATTTAAAAGAGAAACAGATGCCTCGTCTGACATCTGATATGCATCTGTTATATGTGATTTCTCTAATTTGACAAAATATACTTAAATTTATATTCGAACTTGTTCCATTTTGACTATTTTAAAAATGTTATGCAAACTGAATATTTGTAACAATGTTTATAACGATTTATTTTAAAAATTGAGTGAGGGGATTTAAGAGGAATGTGTAATAACTGCAAAGATAATGAAAAGAATATTAATTTTTAATAGCGTAATATTAAAAACAGTGTATAATATGAAGTATTGGTGAAACGTCGATCTTCATCATACCCTTAGTAATACATCATATTCATAAAATACTTTGTCTATTTAGATAGTTTCTAAGAACGTTTTATCAATTATATGGGTTTATAAATCATATCATTTCTTCTAAACGTAAGACGTATAGTATCTATTATACCTTATTTGACATATTATTAGCACATTATATATATATATATATATATATATATATATATATATATTATAACCCCGAAATTCGAGGTTAGTACTTACAGTTTATCGGTGTGTGCGTGGGCACTTCCACGCCGATGCTGGTGAACTCTGAACGATGAATCACGCGGCAGGCTTTACAAAATTTTAACAATGTTAACATATTTATTGCATAAAGGTCATCTTACAAGATTCAGGTAGCACCTATGCTATGTGCTAGTTGCGGGTTTCGCGAGGATGTAACAATTATTTCTCGATTACGCGATCACATCAAATGCACGGGGTCGGGGGACACGGAATGGGATGCTTGATATCTACCACACGGGGAATGTGGTATACATGCACAATATATTTCACGAGACTACGAAATTATAATATGATAGGATATATATTACGCGTAAAAACGTTAAGGGTACTAATTCTTCTTTAATTTCTGCCCTGATATACCTCACGGGGCGCGCCAATTGTATCTGCGTTGAGCGCCATTTATATATAGTATTTTATATAACTTTGCGCGCCATGTGTATATAGTATTTTATATAGTCTCTTCAATTATCAGCGCTATTTTATATAATCCTGTCCGCGCGTCATATATATATATATATATATGTGTGTGTTGGACGTCATTTATATGTGTGCCGATCTTATATGATACCAGACACTGTATTGTGTTTTCTGCGGCAGCGTGGGCACTCATCAACCGGCGATCTATTTGTTTAAGTAGACCGTTGCTCCCGGCATTATTATCAGCAGTCGTTGCTGAAATTCCATAGCGGCTGCTGCTTGTTTAATGGTTCGCTCCATCATTGGCTGCGTGGCCGTCACCTATTCGTTCGATTACGCGATACCTTCTGGCACCTGAGACTCTTCCGACATCTGACGTGTCGTCTTCGTGTCACATCTATCGCCCTCCCCCTTCCAAGACGGAACGGCAGGGGTCGACCGCCGTAAGCAGGACGTGCAAGTGCGGATATCGATGTTCACCCTGCCACACCTGTAGCAGAGTCGCTTGGTTCTAGGGTGTGGGCAGGCGAAATAGCGGTGACCATCCTCGCCGCAGTTCCAGCAGTACGTTACTGCTGACTCACCATCGCCCGTACCATCTGCCTCTGCTGGGCCCATGAAGGACCGATTTCGCACACTTCCCAGATCTGGAAGTTGCGTAGTGGAGATTGAAGGATGAGGCCGTATGAGCGGAACGAAATTGGGTGGTGGGGGATAAGAAAACCCATTAGGCCTGGAATCTTGCTCTGATTCGCGGGAATAATTGCTCCTATAACTTCTTCATCCGCTGAGCTATTCAGGCTAGCCACTGGGCTGGTCTCTGTTGCTTCATTTCCCTGTTGCGCTATCGTGAACGGGATAAATCCGATTGACTCCGATGAGATGTTTGAGGTTGTTGAGCGCTATGTCGGTATATGGGCGTAATATTGGGACGGTCTCTTCCGGCGCTAAAATACCAACTGTTTACGTCCACGTTCGTGTGCCGGGGTGACATATCCCTCATCTTTAGTGAATGGAGCATGTATGGGGGAGTTGGCTAAAATACAG
The DNA here is from genome assembly GCA_018907035.1 of Sycobia sp. Sy_11. NCBI lineage: Eukaryota > Metazoa > Arthropoda > Insecta > Hymenoptera > Epichrysomallidae > Sycobia > Sycobia sp. Sy_11. The sequence goes on along the minus strand of JACCIC010000122.1, from coordinate 1,657,421 downwards.
CAATGGTCTCTCAGGATTGGATCAAACGAGCTTTTGGCCTAATGGGCTTGGTGCACCCGGGAGTTACCGATGCTGGGAATGGAAAATTGGCGCTTACTTCCTAATTACTGCAAACCCGTTACAGGTGGTTCGGCGACCACAGACAATCAAATCTTTGGAATATTTTGCTTTAATAGGCCGCGGGCTTGGCTATATCACCCGGCCGAAAGAAGGAACTACTCGATAAAAACCCCCCTAATCCCAAATTGTATGGCAGTTGCGATAGGGGATGCATGGCTCTCGGGTCGAAGAAGGGAACCACTACAACTGCCACTGGAATTTCACATCGCCCGTTTAAACAAATCTTTCTCCACCGAACGGGACGCTGTAAAGTGACTTCAGTAGGTGGATGTACGACTAAATAATAAAAATAAATAATAAGAAGAAAGAAGAGGAGACTAAGGAGAAAGATAGGGAAGCTAGGAAGTGTAGGAAGCCCACTAGTGCTAGAACTAAAGACAGGGAGCTATCTCAAAACGAAATTGGGAATAAAATGACGCCGCAAGTTAGGCTCACCAAGGCAGGTGACGCCAAAACAGCCACCCAAGCGGCAAGCAAAAGTTGGCTAAATACAGACAAGTCAGTCAGCCCCTCCTCAGGGCCGATGACGCAGAACATCTGTCCAGTGGACACAGAGGCCAGGAAAAACACAAAGGTGAGGCAAACTGTAGAGGTAAGGACAGCCCCAACCGTGAATGAGACAACCCCTGGTTATAGTACCAGGGACTGCTTAGAGGTCCCAGCCCAGGCGGCGGACCACTTTAAAATTATTAAGGCAGCACTCAAGGCTACCGAGGATACAAGAATGCCGAACGAGGGGCTGAAAAGCCTCAAAGAGTTAATGGTGGTCATCTCAGAGATGGCCATCAGATGAGCTCGAGCAGAGGCTAGATCGGAGGCCCTGTACGAGCTTGCCGCAAAAAACGAGGCACCGCAGACTTACGCATCTGCGGTATCCAGAGCAATAAATAAACAAGCAGAACGCAAGTTGGTCGCTCCAAAGACCCAAGTTGCTAAAGCCGCAATCAGACCACCGCCAAAAGTGGTCTTTCTGAAGCCAAGGGACGAGGAAAAAATATCCTCCACTAGCAAAGCGAAAGAAGTTAAAAGACTTTTAACCCGAGGCAGGCTAAGGTTTAAATAAGGAACCTTAGAGAGATCAGGCGGGGCCACCTTCTGGAAACTGCAACTGAGGCGGGGCTCGAGAAACTAAAAGCTTCAAAAAGCATTACTGAGGTTTTTGAAATTGAGGCCCCAACAAGAGATAAGCCAAGGCTCATAATCTACGACGTGCCCAGGGACATGTCGGCAGACGAAGTGACCTTGGCAATATATGAATAGAATGATGAACTGGCCTCATCAAGCGAAGAATTCTCTGAATTCTTCAAGCCCCGCTTCAAAACGGGCAGAGGAGTGACACGACTACAAATTGGGTATGTGGAGGTATCCCCTGAAATCAGGGGCAAATTGTTACAATGTAAGAGCGAGACTGTAGTCTCTTGCAGACTACAGGATTACCTCCGGGTCACAAGATGTTACAAGTGCCAAGGGTATGGGCACGTAGTAAAACATTGCAAGTCAGAGTAACGCTGCTATCACTGTAGTTCAGAGGGCCATGACAGCAAAAATTGTACGATGAAAGAATCAGCACCGAAGTGTGTTAATTGCAAAAAGGCCAAAAGGCCGAGTAACCACGGCTCAGTGGACAAGTGTCCAGCGTACAAAGCTGAATGATCACGTTCCCCCTTAATGGAGCAAGCACACGTGCGAGTTGAGGTGCTACAAATCAGGGAAACAAACTAAAGCGATACTCCACACAGAAAGCCAACTGAGAAACCTTCTGCGCTGTACTCGTGGATGAATGGGACCAGGTCCCTAAAGAAATGCCCGGCTCCAAAATGGAGCCAATAGAGAGAGTTCGCTCATTGACAGCCAGTTTGAGGAAAGCGTGCAATGCTGCCAAACCAAGGAAGTGGATAGTTGTTAGGAGGGCTCCCTGATGGAACCCTGACTTAGATAGGTTGAAAAGGGATACAAATCGAGCCTGTCGAGTATTCCAGAAAGAGCATGATCCCGTTAGAAGGGAGCACCTGAAGAGAGAATACAAAGCGGCCAGAAAGGAGTATGTCCGTAGACTCAGGCATACTAAAGAAACTAAATGGCAAGACTTTGTCACTGTAAAGGGTAATCAGAACCCCTGGGATGTACCTTACCAATTACAGGTAGGTAAGCTGTCCATTAAGGAGGTTGCTTGCAACGTTCGTCTCGATAATAACGCCTATACGACGGACTGGGTGAGCACCACTACGGCAGTGCTAAACACCCTCTTCACTCCAGACCATATACAGGATGAAACGCAAGAGCAAAAGGATATGAGGTCCTTGGCTAACGCTCTCCGCCCGAGGGGAGCCAAGGTCGAATTTAATCTCACCGTGTTGGATCAGGCCAAGATATAGATGAGTAAGGCCCCATGCCCTGACAGCTTCGACTTGGCCATCATTCGAACAGCAATGCCGACCATCGGTAGGACCTGATCAGCATCTATAACTCGTGTCTGAAATTTTCTGCCTTCCCTAATGAGTGGAAGGTTGGTCAAGTTGTCACAATTCGAAAGCGTGAACAAAGAACCTGCGGACCCTGCCTACTATAGGCCCATTTGCCTCTTGCCACTGCCCGGCAATACCCTTGAGGCTCTGACACTGAACAAACTAAACGGGATCATTGAAACAAGGCTATCTCCAAGACAGTACGGCTTCAGGAGAGAGGCGATCCACTGAGGACGCCATAGTTCAGTTGCGTAAGTCTGTGAGTAAATCGAGCAGAAAATATGTTGTAGCAATCTTCCTGGATATAAAGGGCGCTTTTGACAATGTCTGGTGGCCAACTGTACTAATAGCATTGAAAAGCAAAACATGCCCCAGGAGTTTCTAGAAAACAAAAGATTACCTAAAGGGCCGTCGGGTCCTCATGCGAGATGGCTTTGAGGAAGTACAACTTGGGGTGAGTAAAGGATACTCGCAGGGATCCGTACTGTGGACTTTCTCTCTGTGGAACCTTGTCCTAGAACCTTGTCCCCTTCTTTGGCAGCTCTCAAGAAAGGGTGTGAAGTCATTGCATATGCAGACGACATCGCACTCGTAGGGGAGGGAGACTCGCGTAGGGAGATCGAAAGCAACGGCAAGAGTTACATTGAAGAAGTGGAATCCTGGTGTCGCCTCAATAAAATGAGGCTGGCCTCTCATAAGTGTGGAATGTTGATTTTGAGAGGTCACCTTCACTCGAAAGTCCTCCCTCCCCGAATTACGATCGGCAACTTGAGGGTGAAGAGATTAGAAAGCGTACGATACCTTGGACTTCGAATACCTTGCACTTCGACGAACATCTTAAAATCGGTTGCCATTTGAAAGCGGTACAATCAAAATGCGTGGATTTGTTTGACAGGATTGGACGCCTGGCAAGATGGAAATGGGGCCTTAAATTTAAGGCGCTTAGTACTATCTATACCGGGCTGTTCACACCTATGGCTACTTATGCAGCGGCAAGTTGGCACGATTTGATGTGTATTGAATAGCAACGGAAGTTGGCAAGTACTCAAAGACACGCGCTCATTAGAGTCACCGGTGCATACAAGACCATCTCAACAGACGACCTAGCAATAATAGCGGGAAAACTCCCGATCGTGCTAGAATGCTGGCGTATAGCTGAACTGTATGCTAACCGTAAAAATGCAGCGTCACCTGAGGACCAACGTCGTGCCGCGAGAGAGATATCTGAAAGATATCTCGATGACCGGAAAAGGATCTGGAATAACTCGACAAAAGGTGGGATGACACATTTTTGTCTTTGTGTCAGAGACAGGATTAAGGCAGACTGCATCATGCCGTCGCGATGGTTAATCCAGTTCCTCACTGGGCATGGTGACTTCGGGTCATATCTCTCTCGCTTTCATCTGAGAGAGAGCGATACATGCACATGTGGGGAGGTGGACACACAAGAGCACGTCCTGACCGTCTCTCCTAAATACGAAGAAATTAGGATCAGTTTCCAGAGAGATAATAATACAACTATTGAGGTCAGAACTCTATTGAACCAAGCAAACTATAAAGCACTTGAAAATCTAGTCAAAGAACTCCTACAAACGAAGGAGTCTCTTGAAGCATTAGAGAATCTGCTTGAAGCAGGCATAATAAAGGAACCTGAATAGATAGGTAGAGAACTGGCAGTTGTCAAGGAAAATATAAAAAAAAAGGATCATATACGAAAAAATAAAAATTTTATACATACGCAAAACATATAGACTGATATAGTGGACCGGTGCCATATACCGGTCCTAAAAACTGTAAATAAACTAATCGCAACTAAATTACATGAGAATATAAACATATACACAAATTTATTATTTTTCTTATATAACTAGACCAGCAATAAGAAAAACCAGCTTTTAAACTGGTTACAACTCTAGTCTGAACTTACAAGGTGCAATAAAAAGTGGTTCGGAACACACTATAAACTATAGGTCCACAGAAGTCGCAACGATGTACAGATCTGTACCAAAAGAAAAGAACAGTAACACTATAAAGCTCTGGAGCACAACCGACATTATGTGCAACAAAGAATAACTGAGCGACCTTTGTGTTTTTTGGGACTATCTCTTGAGATGGGACTAATTGGGGGTTCTCTGTAACTTTATCAACTACCGTCTTTTTGTATTTTGAGGGGATAATGCACTTCTCTTTTGTTGTGCCGTGAGCATCATGTGCAGTCAGGTGGGGTTGTTGCGTCTCCAATTGTTGTGTCGCGACGGACCGCATAAGTGATCGATCTCCGCGATAGAATCTGACGTCACCATGTTCCGGGGTGCTCACGTACACCACTTGTTGCACACCCCTAGATGGGTGTGGCTTTTTGGGAGGTGGTCGCCTCGTGAACCTCGGCCCCAACCTACAGGGTAACGGACTGACCGATCGTATTTGGGTATGTGAGGTAAAGTGTTTTTGTATCCTAACCTTTGACTGGTCCCGTTTTCTATGAGGCCGTTTCTGATATGTAGCCGTTTTCCTCCTTTTTAGCTAGTTTCATAGTTTCAAGTCTTTGCGGACTGTCCTCGGTGGTATTGTCTTCTTCTTTCTCTCCTTTCGTCGTGGCGGACGTTCGCCATCGATGTTGTCGATAGTGTTAGTAGTTTTACGTCGTTCCGGACGGTCGCATTCCTGTTGTTGTGCGGTGATCGTAGTTTTACGTCTTTGCGGACGCTCGCAGAAGGTATCCTTATCTGCGTTAGCGGTATGGGGGTGTGCTTGTTTTTCGAGATCGGTATGGGGTTGGGGTTGGGTGAGATTTCCAGGGACGTTGAAGGTTTGTACTCTCGTATCCAATCGCGAGAGGCTGAATGAAGCATCGGCTATCGGCGTAGTCTTCATCGCCCATCCTTCTTCGGCGAGTTCCTGCGTTGTATCGGGGCTGAATTGGATTAAGTTCAGTCGCGATTTCTGGACCTTCTCTAGTGCCCTGATCAATTTCCCCATATCGAGGGTAGTGTCGAATCGGTTGGGGGAAACCCTGCGTATGTGCACCGTAGGTGCGGTTACGCCTATGGGGGTAGGTCCCCACATTTCGCTCGGGTCGTACACGAGGGGTGGGGGGATTTGTGGGGCCCCAGGTCTCGGCCTAATTGGAAATGAACGATCGACGCAGTCCTCTGCCTCGTCCGTTGACTTGGTACATGTTGCTCGCTGTTGGTACCTGTGGAGGAATTAATGACATTAGATTGGTGATATCTTTTTAGGTATGATACATGCGCCTTTGTCGTTTTCCCGTTACATATGTCCTCGATCTCAAATATGACGGGGGATATTTTTTTCGTAATTTTGCAGGGGACTACGAATTTTGGAGCCAATTTCGCCGAGAATTAGTCTGGACCTCATGACAAGACATGGTTGCGTCTATACACCATGTCATTGACCTCAAATGTCTCCGGTCAGCATCCCTTATTGTAGTATTTGGCCTGTTTTTGACTTGCGGTGCTCAGGTGTTTTTTAGTGAGATTTTGGATGGCGGACAATCTCTTCATACGATTTTGCCATTCCGGTTTGCACCTGCAGCGATGATCCTTAGGAGTGACGGTACATCGGCATTTCTCGGGGTTTCCGGCCAAAATTCAAAAATGCCGGGGACGTCTGGGTGCTAGCGTGCACCGCTTTGCTGTCTTTGTGTTTGCTGCAAATGCAAACTCTGGGAGGTGGATGTCCCAGTTTTTAAGGTCGTTTTGGCGATCATGGGTTTGATGATCCTGTTTAACCTTTCTGCAGGGTTTGCTTGTGCATGGTACGGCGCGATAAATTGGTGTATAATACCTAATTCCGCGAGATTGGTCTTGAGCCAGTTATTGGCAAACTCGGTACAGTTATCCGAAATTAGGTATTTTGGGCAACCCCACTTGAAGATGATTTGTTCTTCTAGTGCCCTTGTGAGCGCTTGGCCATTTCCTTTGCGCAATGGGGATATCTCAATGTATTTGGTGAAGAGGTCTTGAAACACCAGGAGATATTTATGCTGTCCCTTGCTGGTTGGGAACGGGCCCATGATGTCTGCAGCTAGACTGCTCCAGCGTCCTTCGATATTTCATTGGAACATCAAGCCCGTGGTTCCTCACTGCGACACTCTATGTATTTGACACTCAGGGCAGTGATTCACATGTTTGCGTATGTCTCTTTTCATACCTGACCAGGTATTGCTGGCCGACTTTGTGAGTAGTTTTATCTACTCCAAAGTGCCCTGACAAAGTGTTATGACACTCGTGGAGGACTCGCTCTCTGTCGTTAGAGGCTACCACGAGCATCCAGTCATCCTGGTCGTGGTCCAGTGCTTTTGCAATTTCATTTGGGCGGTGTTTGTATAGGTGTCCAACCTTAATCGTCCAGTGGGGGTATAATTCTGGTTGTTTATGAATTTCGGCACTCTTCTGCCGGTACCAATTGTCCAGGTTAAGGGTTGTGAGGGTTTCGGTAGAGGACTTGAGGTGTTGACAGGGGCCTTGACAGAGCGTCTGGCACGAGGTGAAGTCCTGTTGGGTCCTTTAGTGTGTGTAACCACTTAAGGCTACTGTGGTCCGTTATTAATGTGAACTTCTCGCCGAGTAGGTACCTACCTGGAGTATATACCTACGTATATGGAGTAGGTACATACCTTCTCCATATACGACGGATGCAGATTCCTGTATATCCTGTCGAGCCGTGCTTCTACTGTTAGTGCAGGTGCCATCTTTTCTAGTAGGACGCGTATTCCCCTAAGATATGAGCCAATGGGCTCTTTTGAACCTTGCGTTCTATCACGCAATTCCTCTTCTAGGCGCAGAGTATGATCGATAGGCCGAAATTGATGGCACAGCACTCTTTGAATTTATCCAGGGTATTCCAATGTTTGTATACGGGTCTCGCCCAGATACGAGTTAAGCCGCCCAGTATCCCTGGAATTAATTTCAAAATATCAGCTGCTGGAATATCGAGGCTCTTCATCGTCTCCTCCATTCTATCGATGAACTCCTCCACGACTTCGCGAGGGACTCCCATGAACTACACTTTCCACTTGCGCAGCAACTGTCCGGTCCGTGTTTCCTTCAAATATGTGTTTTCGAAGGGCCGACTTGTATTTCTGTTGTTGAGTGTTGTTTGTGCTGCATTATACGTGGGCTGCGCTCGAGGTGTTATATAGGGCATACCCGGGTGTCGCATCACGGTGTAATGCTGGAACAGCGCCAGGTGAGCATATGGCGATCCACCAGGCAGATGTTGCCAGGTGTTAGCAACAGCGGGGAGATAGTCATCTCCAGTGGTCTTCGTGGTGTGCGCTGATGGTGATTGCCATGGTAGTGCATGGTGCTCCGTTGTTTTCTTATTTTCTGCAGCATCGTTGTTATCTGCGTCATGTTGTATATGTTCGAGTGCGGTGGAGCTCAAAACTTTAGATAACTCCACAATGTCACTTTTGCTTCATCTTCTTCGGCGTGCTATTCTGCTGCATTTGGTCCGAAAAGCCGCCGTATTTCGAAGCACAGTAGTCTATCTTTCAGTATAATTAGGTCTTCATCTATTTGGATGTGTAGCCTTTTGGCTTCAGTGAGCAGCGCCTCTTTCTGTAATTTCTCATAGACGCCGCTGAGTCTTTCTCTGTCGTCATCTATATTACTCCTAATCTCCTTAGGAAGCTCCATTTTTCCTGGAAGAGATTCTCGAAAATGGGACGATACAAGGATAAAAGTGTAAAAACGATAACGGTATATATACAATAAAAGGCATAAGAACAGTTACTCGACGTGTTCTTGGTTCTGTCTGCTAGGGGTAAAAAAAAACATATTTTTCTAGAGACCGATAAAATGGTATTCCTTTCTCTTTCTGGTGATTGCTATCTCTGATAATAATCGAAGGAATCTTCACTCTTCCAATAGATTTGATACTCGTGTATGCGTGTAAAAGAATTAGTTGATATGCGTGCTGAGTGACGAAAGCTTAAATACTCTTGATTATGAAATATGTTGGGTGTAAAAACTGAGTTAAATTTTGATGAAGAGAGATAATAAAAGGAAATATTATTATGCTGTAATCTTTTTATAACAGTGATTATTTATAAAATTGATTATGATTAATTAATTAAATGATAAAAAAAATTATTATGTTATGTACAATGGATGCTGACTCACTTTAAAATTGAAGTAAATTTATTTAAAAATTTAAAATTGATTTATTCTCGCTTGAGTATCAATTTCAAATTTGTTGATGGTTGATAAATAATAAACGCCAGAAAAAGAATTTTGGTTGTTTATTTTGTTTATAAAAATTTTTTATTTATTTATTATTGCCTATTATTATTATTATTATTATATTACTATTTTATTTTCGGTTAAATTATTATTATTATCCAGATTATCTTCACTATGATTATTATTTATTTGCCACTGAAGTTGTTCTTTACTATCACTCATTTTAGAGTGCAGTATATCTAGCTGGCAGTAATATTTTAAATAAGAATTATTGAAAAGAAAGAGAAAAGATAATATTTTTTGTTTGTAACGCTGAATTAAATAGTAAAAGAAAAAACCTCTATAATTTCTTGATGCTGGTTTTCCTTCTTATATAGTTTTCTCCTGTTGATTTATTTATTAATAATTAAAATGTAATAATATACTAAAAATGTAATAATATGGGCAGTATATTTTCTCTCTTTTTTTCATTTTATATGTTTACTTAGTTATTGTTATTATTATATTAATGTCACTTTGTTCCGTTTACACGTCTAATTTGCGTTTAAATATTGTTTCAATTATTTGCAATCGCTTGTTTGTTCTGATCCTTTAAATATGTGATCAATTGTTCGTTGTTATGTTCCTATTAGTTTTTTGTTATATATATATATATATATATATATATATATATATATATATATATATATATTGGTTCTCTCGCTATGTGGTTCCTTGTCCTATTATTAATAGTTTCAGCTATTATCTTCACTAAGTTATTTTATTATGAGGTTACGTTATTGTTAAATTGTCATTTACACTAATTTGTCGTAATAATCACTCATTGGATTATTGTATACGGGTTGTATTATTATGTAGTTGATTATAATTTTTATTATAACACAATAGTTCCAATATCACTTCTATAAGGCTTCCATCTAATTATTTAATATTCTTTAATATTGTTTAATATTATTTATATGGTTATTTAGTATTTTATAGTTTAGTATATAATAGATAAAAATAAAAAAGAATACCTACAACATTAGAATGTGATTGTACTTAAGCGTTTAATTTTAAATCATGTTTGTTATGATGCTCGCAGCAGCTATTTACTGAAATTAATATCTTAATTAGGAGTACTAACCAATATATTAATTGGATGATTAAATTGAATGAATTCCTTTTAAGAAATAAAAATTGCGGCATTTGCTTCTTTTTAGTTTAACAAGTTTTGACTGTATTTGGCTACAGGTGAACTGTCAATAAATTTTGTTTACGAAAAATCTTTAATTTTCAATAAAATGATCTGAAATTAATATCCACTATTGTAGTGAATATTCTCAACTATTTCCACTTTAAAAAGTTGAAAAATTCCAACTCCTTCCTGAAAATTTTTCCCTTTCAATTGTTTTCTGTGCACCTATATGTCAAACGTATAGGTTATGCCTGTCAGGAGCAAGAGAGAAAAGTTCTTCTGCTACTTGAGCCACTTTCTTTTTTATAAGGTAGTGTTGGTTTTGTACATTAAGTATATGTAATGGTGAAGAGGATGGTAGCGATGCCGATAACAGGGGGGGGAGGTGTCCTGTGTACACTGAGTATAATATATTTATTATTGCATATGCTTTTCAATTATAATGTTTTGCAATGATAATGATTTCATTAATCTCTTCTAATTTCCAGACGGATGTATTTTTACTCCTCCTGAATATAGTGATGATTTATTGTAGTATTTTTAACAATTGGTAGAATTTATTTGTAACAATGTCTATATCTTAAACAAAACTATCTTCTATGTGCTGCTCAGGATCATATGTAATAAGGTCAAAAGTACAAAAGGGAAAGGAACGATAAAGTATTTATGTGCTTTTACACATAACGAGAGAGGAAACGATACATATGAAAGATACTTTATATATTACTTTAATAAATGTTTAGGGACATGAGTAACGAGAAAGGACTGACAATATAAGTTGTTATACAATATTACTGTATCAATATTAGTTGAATGTATAAGATAGATCTGAAGCATTAATAAATGAAAAAAATATATATATAAATTTAAATATAATATCGATAATTTGAATAATATATGAATAATATATGAATAAATTGTAAATAAAAGAATATTCGAATAACTGGTAATATATACAACTTTCCAGAAAATGCTAGGTGTAAGCACAATAAGCTTAAGACATATTTGACCTCGTCCTTGTACCTTTATTTACGTAATTACTAAATCTTTAGGACACAATTATACGCACAATCACGAGACGGAAATTGCAAGCCGAGAGCCGTCTCGGCGACAGCGCGCTCGAAGGTGGGGAAGAGAGAGGGAAAGAGCTAAAAGAGCTAGCACTTACAAATGCAGTATTGGCTCGCTCGCAGTCTTTTTCGTTTGATGGCGACCTAGATCGTGGCAGTAGTACATGTTTGCGGTGAAGTAAGTAGTCTACAGGACCGCAGAGGTTGGCGATATACTTGCGGCGATGCTTCTCTCGGAAAGGTGACTGGTCCGCTGTAGACAAAGATGGTGCCGGTCGAAGGGCAGGTACGGGGCCAGGCCAGGCTTGTACACTTGTAGATACGCCAAAACACCGACAGCAAAATGCCGGAAAGCTACGACAACGCGACCCGTATATCTCGATACAAAATCAAAACGCGGCAATTCTACTCTCTTCCGTTCCATTCGACTGATCCCGCGCACCGTAACAGTTCCACCTCCCCGCTCTTGTTCTCTTTCTCTCTTTTTCTCATTTACCTATTCACTAATTAGTCTGTCCACCGACCTGTAATATAACTACAAATAAATAAAATATACAGAAATATCAAATATACACACGTAAGAGAACGTACGTATGTATACCGGCTACTTCTGGAGTGAGGGCCTATCCACGTTATAATATATATAGGAGTATCTTTTATATATTTAGTCAATGTGGTCTATTATACAAAACCGTTTCGAAACGAATTATTTTATATTCTGATTACACAGTTAACTTTAAGCGATTCTAAAAGTATCAATTTGTTTTTACAATCTGCTAACGTTAAATTTCTTTCTTTCTACTACTAATATTAAAAGCTTCTCTCTATGAAAAATTAATATTGTACTTTAAAGTTGAACTATCTTCGCAACGAGGAAGACTATATATCTCAGTAAATTTAAACTTAATCTTAGACTGTTGCTGTGTACAGGATAATTCATCATTACCACTGGGTCGTTCACAGAAATTGGCTAATGAAGTTCGGATGTTAGCCGCTACAAAAACACAGCGTGCTAAAATACAGGCCCTGAACATCGATCGCATATCCCGATTTCTATTTCCCATGCTATTTAGCTGCCTTAACGTGACCTACTGGATTCTTTTCTGGAAGTACATATAGCTGATTTGGAGATATACAATTTAAAAAATTACTTAGTAGTACACTGTACGCAATATAAATACATATTAATCTAAAATTGTAAGTATTGTTAAGTATTGTAAGCAAGTGTTTCTAGCAATCTTTCTATAATTCGATTATTAATTTCAGTCCTAAAGGCTGTTGATTATTTAGATATAAAGTAAATCAGTTACGCTGTACTAGAATAAAATATGTAAATATCGTCAATAAAAGAATAAAAAACCAATTAAATTTATATAAATAGAATCACATTTTTAAAATTCTGTAACAGGCTTGAAAAAGAAAAAAAATAGACGTATTTAAAAATAAACTATTGCAAAGAAATAAATATTGTATTGATTTAGTTAAGAATAATTTCTTTTATAATTATGCAAATACAAATATATGTATAAAATAAGTCAAAAATATTACTGTATGTGTAGTCACAAAAATTTTTTCGCTTCAGGAAAATAAGAAGGAACGTGTTAAAGAAACTGTTAAAAGATGTAAATATTAGCTATAAGCTACAAGCACAAGCAAAGCTTTGTTATTTTTATATGTTTCCGTTAGAACTCAATAATAACCGATAAATTTCGATGAAATTGGAACAATTTTTTTTCTAAGTCTCTAGTATTATATTACTGTTATCACTTTTTTGTCGCACGTTATATATAAATTTAAGGTAAGAGTAATAAAAATAGTTCTATAAGTTTTTACGTTAATAATTTTTCTTTGGTACTTCGTTTTCTGCACAGATTAGAAAAATCATGAAAATAGAAACATTTATATATGAGCAAATAAAAAATTACTATTGCCTCAGCGAATGCAAATGAATTTTCATCTGCTGAAAGAAAAATACTAGAAAGATTTCAGTATAGGTAGTTCCTTGTTGCACAATTCTCATTGCCTAATCAGACTAAAATAAGTGTTATGACCATGATACATTTAATTAATTTTCAATTTTGAAAGCTAATTGTTTTTATTTGACAATTTTGAGTTCTTTAAATTGCCAATTTACTCTATTAAGAATTTCTGATTCCTGCTTTTTTTGTACTTTTTATCATTTTTCTAACATTCTGGACATTACCGGAAGATCAGCGCTCGAGCCTAAAAGAATTTTAGGTGACAGTGATATAAGTGTAATGAGTCACGAGCATAAGGAGTGATCGACATAATCGATGCAACGTTAGATGGAGGAGATGTATCTGGTCGTCAAGCTATCAAACTCACATAATCAAGGTGCATATACGATACAAATTTAAAATGCACAGATTGACATAAACGAACAGCACTAGGTACCTGCTATCACAGCATAGTGCACTCAGTTCACCTCAATTATGAATCCCCGAGAACGCGGCATCATATGAAGGCGAAAGGCAGAAATTTAACCCTCAAGAGTGAATTCTAGCCTTTATTGTAGTATCTCACAACATCATATCTAGGTTATAGCTACAGTTATGTCTCACGACATTGGTAAGATCGTACATAAATGAAATCTTCTATTTAAAAGTTTTGGAAGATAAAAGATTAAAATATACCTAGTACAAGTTGATGCTGGGATCATTTCTATCCTTATAGCGCAGAAACTTTTGGAGACAAACACAAATTACTTAACGATTTTGGAGTAACAAGCAACCCCACAATTAAAAAGAAACAATTACATAATTGAGAAACTTAATTGTGAAAAGGTGCCATCACTACTGAAACGCAATACATAACTAGGGAATAGAGTAAGTAGGAAAGGAAGAAGAATAAAGCCGTAGGAGCGTCAAGGGGCCAGAACATCACGCTACTAGATGGTCTGTTGGGGAGGGGGCGGGTTTATGACCGAGCTCGGCGGGGGAATAGGTCCCGCGATGCGCTAAGAATTGACTTTTCTTGGAGTGACTTGTAAAAGGCCATCATATGCGATCGTCAATCGTGTAATAAACGTCGCGACTTCTCGCATTATAGTGGCGGGATTCCTTTGCCTGTGCTTACTGCGTGCGCTCCGCTGGATTTGTATGGATTTTAGATAACTTCTCCATACGTACTTTCGAACGCTGTAGAGCAGCATCTTCTTGCGCTAAATGTGTGCGATGCTCTTCCTGGTGACAATGCGTGCCAGGAGCGGAAGGAGGGTCAAATATATTGAGGAAGGCGGGACCTACGTTAATAGTGCTATGAGAAGGCAATTCTAAAAAAAATCAACGAAGGCAATTCTCGTGGTGCCTTATGAGTCCGATTGACCCTCTCTACTGAATTGGCTTCAGCGTGATAAGAGAGTATTCTCCAATGGACTACCCTATGATCCAGAAGGAATTTCTCTACGATCTTATTACGAAATTCGATTCCGTTGTCTCATAGAAATACCTTGAGCATACCAAAGCATAAAATAGGCTATTTTTCAACTCGCGGCGAATCGTTCATGCATTCGTCTGTAGAATGCAGATACATGCTACCCAGCGTATGAATAGATTCACGAAGAGGAGTAAGCACTCGTATCCTCGGGTAGATCGTGGAAGCGGACCGATCACGCATCCAGCTACCATTGCCCAAGGCTCGGAAACTGTTCGATGGCCCATCTGGCTAGTTGATGCAACCTCCTGTACCTTATATTGCTGGCATGCGGTGCATTCACAGACGAAATGAGTTGGATCTTTAATAGTATGAACATGCAATACGGTCACACGTCTGATGGTATCCTAAATACCCGATGGTGGGCACCCCATGACATTCACGAATAAGAGTACGGCGATCTTCTTTAGACACGACTAGCTTCCACGTATCGTGGTCATTTACTTGACCTTCGATGACAGGATCGGGACAATAGCAGTACGGTCGTTGCTGTACGGCTTTCTACCGTAGATGGTCGGATGGATCGCTCACATAGTCATATCCCTGTAATTCCAAGGCCCAACGGACAAATCTGTCCGTGAAATCGCGCAATAAGTGCAGCAAATGATAATTGTTATGATCCGTTATCACTTGAAAGTGGTAGCCCTCGACGTACAGGCGAAAGTTACCTACAGACCCATGTTGCACTCATGTTCAGCGTCCGAATAGTTATGTTCAGCCGCAGTCATGGTGTGACTGGCGTAGGATTGCACGCGCTCCACGTCAGCAACTGTTTGCGTGAGCACGACGCCTAGTCCGTAGTTGCTGGCATTCGTTTGTACCAGGAACATCTCTCCAAATACTGCTGCTCTGTTACCCAATGATACATGATGTTCTTCTTGGTCAATCGGGTGAGAGACTTGGCAAGCGTCGCAAAGTTGTCCAAGAACTTGCGGTACCAGGATGCGAGGTCTAGAGACCTACGGTGCTGCTTCAGGTTCTTTGGTGTGGCGTAAGTTAAAATTGGTGTAATCTTATCCGGATCAAGTTAAAAACGGTCGCGATCCACGAAGACGTAAGAAATCTTATTTCGACGAGTTCGAATTGACTGCTCTGCTTATTAAAAATTAAGCCACTATCGATTCCCCGCAGAATGTGCTTCAATTACCTGAGATACTCGTCCAAGCTCTCCATAGCGATGATCACATCATTGACGTAGCCGAAGGCTGCCGCATCCATTTCGAATTTATCGCTTATCTGCTGAATATAATAAATATCTACTCACCATATGGGTCCATTCAAATAATCCCATGCATCGAACCGTAAAGTTAGAGAGGTGCCGTGACTCCTACCGACGAGGGACCTGGTGGTCGGCGCTGCTGAGGTCCAGTGTGTAAATATATCGCGCATTTCTTCATTTCCGAAAAATGACGTCCATGTACGGAAGCTCAATTTGCGATGATCTACGCAGATTCCATAGCTACAGTCGCTCTTGCAAACTATTACGACGGAGCTCGACCACTCGCCGTTTGCTCAGCGAATTACGCCTTGATCAAGCATTTTGCGTACTTGCGCATGCATTTCCAGCTCTATCTTCTGAGAGACCAGATAATAATGCTACTGCATCGGCCGTGCATTTACGACATCGGTCACGTGATCGTTCCGATCTGTGCAACCTAGAGGCTAATCAACAGGTGTTTGTATCCGATTGAGGAGTTCTTAGAGGGTTGCACATTGACTGTCGTCGATGGCAGCTAAGCGTTGCGAGGCAAATGAATATGCCGAGGTAACGGAAACGGTGCAGAGTTGTAGCGGAACCAAATCTGCCGCACTCTCGATCCACATAGCAGTATCGCGCGTGTTGATGACCGCATTGAAAGTGCGATACAAGGCCGCACTGAACAGACAGTCATTGCAAACGGAAAATTTACCTGCCCTACTATTGGCTCAATAATTCCCGTGCCTAGTCGAGCGCAATCCCTCTCGCCCAAAGTCTATGCCCACCTGTATCCATCATCGTCAATATCGATCTAGGTTGACATTTATGGTAGAGTCAGTGGAGTCACAGTCTTGATGCTCCTCCTTTATACAGCAGGGGGCAATCATCATTCCCCAGTATCCTCGCAGCGGCATGCTAATTCTCACAAGCGTAAGGACGTATTGGACCTCATTTACTCGCCCTTTTTCGCATTCTCGAAACAATTTGCACATCTGCGCAAGGTGTGGTGTAGCCGCCTATAAGCCCAGTAGAGAAACGTGCGTCAGGACCCGTTTTCTGACCTTCATTCCAGTCGCTGAGGGGATTGCGCACAAGCTTTCTTCTCAACAAAGGCTTTCTCCCTGATTGACGCTCTGCTCTTCCCCGTACGCGGCGAACTAGACCGCGAGTCGCGATTGCTCTTTTTCGCTTTAAAAGCTCCGACCTTTGTCGCTTTTAAATCTGGAGAGGCGGCTTCAAATCCAGCCTCTTGTAAGACTTCTCGCATTATACTATTGAAGGCTGGTGCCCTAACATCCACGACCGCGATTTTCGGCTTCTGGCGCATGTGAGGCGTGTTTGTAGTTGCGCTCCGCGCCGAGGACGCATTCAACCAATCGTGCGCGTACAATCAGCCGGATCACACTCGTGATCTTCTCCCGCAGAAATAGTTTCTCTATCTCCGACAATAGATTACGGTATATGAGGGCAAACTGCTTGTCGTCCGACCATGGTTATTCAAATCTATTCAAGATCGTTAACAAGCAGAACATGTAATCACGTGTTGTTATTGCGTACTAAATTTTTATATTTTTTAACAAACTATTCACTACAATTATTAGAATGAAATTCCAAAAAAGCATTTATAAGCGATATAACCTGTCTCATATTATTTGATAAAATTTAAAGAATTGGATACATCAGTTAAACTTTTGGCAATATTCTTTAGTTTATAATCTGCATTAGAATCAAATAATTGAGTATTTTTAGTACCTGGAATTTATCAAATATTTGCAATATTATCTTGGAGGAATAATTCATCAATTTTATTCATTTTGTTAACATTATCTATTAGACTTCTTTTAATTGAATTAGGGTCGCAATTCATTGTACGTTTGCTAGCATCTTTCTGCTTACCTCTTTATGCATAAAACTTCCGACCATATAGAGGCTTCATAGGTGATGATAGCTCTTACTATGGCCGTGTACATCCAGTGGATGATATATGGCTGCAATCCTCATCTTTTTCCAAACATTTTCCTACAAGTATAGAACACATTTATAGCTTTTTTCATTTTTTTCTCCACATTCCTTTTCCAGGATAATTTGGAGTCTAGAACTACTGCAAGTGATCTTGTCTCTTTGTCAAAATTTAATACTCGACCTGCCAGTTTCAGCGGTTCTATCTTGGAAATCTAGTGAACAGAACCAGTTTTATTTTATCGGGGTTCACTCCCAGTCCGTTCTATCCTGCCCATTCGGATATCTCCTTTAGTACTAATTCCATGATGCCTCTAAGCGTAGTTAGGTCTTTTCCCCTGACCAGTATCACCACGTCATCTGCGTTCGCTATTACTTATATTCTTTTATTTACTACGGTTTTAGGATCTTGTTGATCACTATGAGCCACAGAAAAGGAGTGATAACGCCTCCCTGCGGTATACCCTTGTGGTGCTTCTCGTTATCGAGCTGTCGCCAGTGTCTGAGTGAATCTTTCTGCTTCTCAGCATTTCCATCACCCAGTCTTTAGTCAGTGGTTCAACTTGAATCTCCTCCAATGCATTCTTTATTGATTCTGTACGGTCGTTTTTGAAAGTTCCCTCTATGTCAATGAATTCTCCTTAGGTGTATTCCTTGTCAGGCGGCTTTTCTTTATCGTCGTCTCTACTTTTTCTGTGGCTTGTTTTCCCTGATTTGGGTGTAAAAGCTACTCTTATCTCACTCCATTTCTTTGATATGTAGCCTAAAATTAGGCAATCCGAGTAGAACATAGTCAGAATATCCATTATATTGTCTTGGGATTTCTGTAGCATTATGGGTATTTTGGCATCCGGTCCCGCAGATTTATAGGGATCAAATGAGTTTATAGCCCATCAGCTTTTCCCTGGTCACTATCTACCCTACCGTTTATACCTCATTTACGCCCTTAAGTGACTTCCTGAAACTTTTTTATGGATTCTCATTATCTGTCCTTATACTACGTTTGTATTCGTTAAAGCTGCCTTTGTAATTAGACCAGTATTCGTTTGTAGCCTCTTTCCTGGCTGTCCTCAGGAGCCTCCTTGTCTCTTTCCTTAGTCCTCTAAGGTCCGCATTGCTCCATGATTTGGTGTTTCCCAGCTTCTTGACTTCGTTCTCTATCCCTACCTATGCGAGGCGACCCGACGTTTGGGTTGCTGACCCTTTACCAATCCTTTCTTTCACTAGTTTAAAAAACTTTTCCCAGTTCGTCTTCTCCGGATTTTAAAAACCCTGCTCTGCATGGTATTTGGATTTATTGTAAATAGTGTCCTCCTGTGATCCGAGTAGGAGTTTTCGGTTGATACTCTCCAATCTTCTATCGCTAACCTTTATCTGTTTGTAGCCAATGTTAAATCAATAACTTCCTCTCTAATCTTATTCGCAGAAATTTGTACATTGCCTTTATTACAGATTATAAGATTTGTGAAAAGTATATAATCCATAATTGACTCACCTATCATATTGATGTCACTGTTTCCCCATTGGGCATGATGATCGCTACCATCACATCCTATCACCCGCAGGTTTCTTTTTTCAGTGGCTTCCTTCACCAGCCTTTGGAACTCTTGCCGTGCGGGTTCTTTCTCGTACGGCATATAGAATGATGTGCGGTCGGGCCCTCCTCGTACAGCATATAGAATCAGCGGGCTGTTCCTCTGTTTGAGTACTGCTGCTATCAAGTCATTTACGCTCTGTTGTGAAAGCAACCTGAGTTTGAAAGCAGTTTCTGCTACTATACACGCTCTTTTCTTACCTGTTATTTCGAAATGAAAAAGCTCCTAATGTTTCCACCTTAGACCTCGAATTATGTCTCCTAAGAGCCATGGTTCCTGTATAAGGGTGACGTCTATATTATTCTTCTCTGTCAATGTCAGTATCAGGTCCTCCGAGTGGCTGTTTGCGAGTGGTGGAAATTAATTTGTACTAGTCGCAGCAGTAGTTTCGGTTTACTGCCTCTTTTCATTTGGAAGCCTCCTTTTCAGTGTTCCGAGCGCGAACTTGGTGCTTCCATTGATGGTCCTTTGAGAACTGAGGGATATAGTATCCACGGCGATAACACGCGCCGTACCGGTCTCCTAGTGTGTATGCCGCGGCCCTCACCGATGCTTATTCACCGCGCCGACCGCCGCGTAAAATGGCTTAGTTTGTGCTCGGCGAAGCACGCCACATATACCCCTACTGTAAGACCCTCTTCGAATTTTCAAAATGTCTATTGTCGCCGTCATAGAGTCTAGCGTGGCCCAGCATCTTATGACGTATATGCAATTTCATAAAGATGTATTGTACACCATACTTGCTACACATATATCTTATTCTGTCACCCATTTCTTCTATATCCTTCTCTCTCTCTCTCTCTCTCTCTCTCTCTCTCTCTCTCTCTCTCTCTCTCTCTCTCTCTCTCTATCTAGAGGAAATGGCAGCGTCCGCTACGACGACACCACAACGACGCCACCAGCATCTATCTTTGGGAACAAAGACGAGGTTATATATATATATATATAGATATATATATATATATATATAATAACCTATAAAATAGTCATCGGTACTTGTCGAATAGATGCCGTTGATCATCTGGGCTATCGCCTCCGCGTGGTTGTCGTCCAGGTGGCGCGGGCTGGAGGCCGTGCGGCAGTAATAGAGAGCTGCGCCCCGGAGAAGTCACCAAGATGGCGGCTGACTCAGCCGTATTGCATATGCTGCGGCGGTTGCACGTCCTTGTGCTCTTTGAGCGATTCGCCGTGCCCAGGGGACGATCCCCGTCGTGCGTGGCTGATACTGTGTACAAGAGAGATACACTGTGTGTCTACCTCTACCTTTTGCTCTCTCTTTCTCTCTCTCATTTGCTTCTTAGTCGTTGGTGGTTTCTGCGCGAGCGGATTCGAAATGTGTTTACTCAGCTTGTCGGTTCAACCGAATCGCCCGTGTGTCAGGCGTACAGCGCGATAGCGTCACATCGCTCCCAATCACCCTCGATATGGAGATATCTTACAACTCGAAATCCCCTGCCGTCGAAACGATATCCGCTCCGAATGCGGGGCTTTTTCATGGTTTGCGAAAGGGATGGATACACGGAATTCGGTGTTGACATTGCCAGTCTGGAATAGAGTCTTTATTTTATTATGAGTGTGATTCTTGTTCTAATCGCGACTAACAACAGAGATGACTAACTTTAAGGTCGTAATCTAACGTTATAATTATTCCTAATTTAACCTAATTGAAATTTTAACCTAACTATTTGCAAAAATATTGAACATATTATTTTAGTAATAGAAATTTTTACATATATCTCAACCTAAATTTATAAAAAGGAAAAAAAGGTTAATTTAAAAATTTTGTTTTATGATAGTACGTTGCTATTGATGCTTAACTTTATATATAACAATAAAAATAATTGGTATCAAAACTTAGAGCTAAATGGTCTTATACTATCGTGTTTTAGTTATATCTATGCCTAAATCTATTCTTCTTCTCAGTCTATGCCTACCTCTATTATTCCTTCTATATCTATGCTTAATCTACCATATACATACATTTTTCTATATCTGTCTTTAAATCTATACTCTTCATTCTTCTTTTCTACTCGTCTTCTTCCTCTCGTGCCTCAGGATTGTTCTAGTGCCGTTTTTAGCCTATGTTGATTGACGGTGATATTCTCCCTTACAATGGGCATCACTGTGGCCACTTTCTTCCTCTTTATGGTCTGATGATCTATGTTGCATCGTCTTAACCTTCTTCGACTCCCCAACTGTTGCTTTCCCCCTCCCAAGAAGATGTTTTACTGGATTGCCACACCTAAAGCACAATCGACCCATGCGCGGGTATGAGCAATTGGCGTAGAGCTAACAGAATTCTCTGCAGTTTCAGAATCTATCACGTATCACTGAGATGCGGTTTTGTCGACATAAAGGCGTCGAAGGTCGTGATTGGTGGGGTCTGTTGGCGGCGGAGGTACAAAATTTTGTTGGTGTCTACTACCATCTCTCTTAAAGCTCTGATGAAGTTATTCTGTGTGGCGATATCAGTGGTCTTCGCCTGGCACTATGTCTATCTTACATGGTAGCTTAAAGGATTTAAAAATCGGTACGTATTTCTGTCAATACTCTTCCGTGTCAATAGGGGATATAGCAGCTAGGCGCGTTGGGGCTTATCTGACCTATATTAGAAATGTGCTTATCCTTCATAGTTCCTATTGTCCTTGTATTTGGATGGTACAATGTTTTTTCTAGTGGTTTCTACGTATTTTCCGGGCATTTGGGGCGGGTCTTCATTTTAACTAATTTCTGGGTGGCTACAGACCTCACAAATGTGTAGCGGTCTCCTCGATCGAGACCAACTTCGCCCTCCTCTGGTGTGCTCACCAGTAAATTGTCTCTTAACGGATTATCGTTTTCTCTTTGTTCGCTGTTGCTCTTTGGGAAACTCTTGGTCCTGGACGGTAGGGTAACGGGATGACCTTATCTGTCCTTCTAACGATTGATCTTATCTGCTTCCCTTCAATACGGTACTGCATCTTGGGGGTTGCCGTGTTCGTGCGCTGCAGCCTGGCGTCTTTATGATGCCTGTGAAGGACGTGAGCTAAGATTCAGCTGGCCCGATTCAGCACGTGGCGCACAGCGAACATGTGGCACACGAAACGGGGTCCACAGCTACGCTGTGGATAGGAAGAGAAATTAGCGATAAATTGGACAGAGCGTCGTCAACGCAACCGAGCTGCTTAGGGTCGCCGAAAAAAACGGAGTAAGAAACAGTGTGTGTTTTCCCGGCGACGTGAGAAGGCGGGTTGTACAGTCAGGAGGGTTGAGTTGGCGATGCGAAGAGGAAAAGCGGGGATACACGTGCAAGAGGGAAATAGAGAGAGAGAGTTTGCGCGCGTAAAGTAGAAACCAGGCGCTTAAGTGGGGTATGAAGTTCGCGACGCAAGAGCAGGACTACAACAGCATAAAGATGTCACGTGTGGGAATCGCCTGTGAATTACATACGGCGAAACGCGATAGCAGGACGACAATTGTGGCCGCCGGGACCAACTGCGCGAAGTGGATTTAGCGCCGAGGAACGGTGTGCAAGAGGTGGCCTGTAGCAACGCCGCGAGCGGGACTGCGTCGAGGACGCCCCTTCCCCACGCGTCGAACAGTTGTACCATTAGTAGAACGAGGACGACGTGTTCACGTCGGGGTGTAGATGTGCCGGCAGTGTCCTGCAACAGCCCAGGTAGTAGGGCTACAAGGCAAAAGCTGTTCAGCGAGGTAAGGCCCAGTATCGGTGCATTGTGATGGCGAGAGTTGTTGCGCGAGCGTGCATGAACAAAGTGAGATAGCGTCGGTGTGGAGATAGTTAGCGCGTTAGGTTCGTGGTAAAACCGCGCTTCTCCCGAGCGCGATTGCTGAGTGGAACTCCCCCATTAAACTTAGAAATCCAAGTGGGGCGAAACATGTGTATATATCAGTGTGTAAATAAAGCAATTGACATGTAATGTAAAGTGAAAGAGTAATAAATAAATTGTGCCCGTGGTACGGGAGTTTCAATATAAATTTGTGTATATTTTTATTGTCCAATAAATACCATGTCACACTTTATACAACAGTTTAAAATAAGGCAAGTATGATGTATTGGACATTCTAATAATTTCAAAGCTCTTCTCTATAACTGTTTTTAATTTAAGCAAAAGAAATACCGTAATTAATTTTTACATAGTCACATATATGTAAATATGTATGAGTATCAATTCGTGTATGTTTCGAAATTATTACTTATAATTATTCAATAAAAATGTTGCTTATTAAAAGTGTGCTCATGCACTCACCGATTTATAACATGGGAATGCAGTACTATGAAAATATAATTTAAAAATTTGTTTGACTTAAATTACGAGCCCATCTTTGAAAAGTGTTTTGGTATACAAGGGAATGATATATTATTTCATTTTTTTATTTGCAAAATATATATTCATATATATTTATACTGGGGACCTGTTTACTCTGTAAAATTATTCGTATCTCTTATACTAGTCATTTTAAAACAGTTTGAAATCAGTTTAAATCACTTGCAATAATCGTAATTATTTATGTAGAAAATTATTTGAAATTATTTTGAAATCAGTTGAAAATCAGTTTTCATTTTCAGTAAATTGTATTTTCCATCAAATTACCAGTAACAGAATCGTATCGAAATATTAAAAATTTATCTGACAAAGTAATTATTATGAAAACGTAGTTGCGGATCTGAGTAATGATGATTTGGTCAAATGTTCATGTTATTGTTTCTTCAGCAAAGATCATAGTGATAGATTACATCATGTAGGAGATAGTGAAATACAAAAATTTTAGAAAAATAATGTAAATTTATCTGCGGACAATAAATTATTTTTTAAAAAACAATAAAATGGATAAAAATTGATATATATTTAAAAATAATGATGACAACAAACATTTTTACCGTCGTATTCTTTATTACGTAATTTCACTGGACTTACCGATAACAATTTGAAATATCCAAGCAATTATGAATTGATTATAATATGATTTTGTTTAGATTTAAATTTCTTTGATAATATAAAACATTTACTTTGATAAGAATATATTAAATTATTTAATGTCTTTTCAGAAACATTCGTAAATATTCACTCTACAATTAATTAATTTTAATTCATTTAATAGGCTGGGAATTACAGTTTATTCTGCGCGCTTTTCTGCAAATGATACTATTCCTCAATATTTTTAACCATTTAAATTACCATAAACTTTTCAAAGACGGGCCCGCAAGTCATGTCAAAATAATTTTTAAATTATATTTTTATAGTACTGTATTTCCACGGTATAAATGTAAAAATAGATTTCAATACTTATTTGTTAAATCAATAAGAATGAATAATATTTACGTGAAATCTTAACAGGAAAAAAATCATTTATATAAATACAATACATCATGGACAAGAGCTTTTCAATGATTAAAATGTCCAATACATCATACTTGCCTTATCTTATACTTTAGTATAAAGTAATTTTAAAGAGATTTCAATTCATTTTAATAATCCATATTTGTATGTAATTGACTATGGAATGTAATTAGCAAGCCATTTTCATTTTAGTAATATAATATATTATAGAGAAGAGTTTTTAAATGATTAAGAATTGTAATACACACAAAACTTGTCCAATTTTATGCTTTTATGTAAAGTATTTTTAAAGTAATGCACAAGATAATTTATAACTCTGATCAAATTTTTCTTCCCAGTGATTTGTTTGGCAAGTTGAGTCTGTTTATGCCAGACGTGTTATAACTGAACTTTTTTGTGTAAACCAATAGTTCATTTATGTTATTTATTTACCTTTATGGTTCATATATATGGTTTATATATATTGTTACGGGGATCTCAAGCCCCGCTTATGCTTGCTATCCCACGTCCCTATGCTCTTCCCCCCGTTGAAGCCTGTGTAAATATCTGTACATAATAACTGTTAATTATATGTAAATACTCAAAATGTATTTTCATTACAGGCCGATGTACCAACACGCTGGTGAAGAGATAAGTCAGAGAGAGCGAGAGAGGGGGGAATGGGGCAAGCAGATCGCGTGCGAAAGTTTTAGTAAGTGAATTGCTCTGCTATGCACGAGTTAACTAGAACGAAAGACGATAACCTTGAGTTCAGCTGCCGCCTCAGCGTGTGAGATTTCTTGCCATACCGTGTGATTTTCAAATTAATTCTTATGTACGTCATTCGATATTATTTATCTCCTAATTAATTTATCTCACAGTATCTTATTCCCGCTTCGGCGGGTCTGCGACATTTCGCCCCTCGCGGACCGCTCCTCTTCCTTGCCGAGTTAATTCGGGGCTTAGCCCAGCCGAAAACTCTTTTGTAACGGCTGTGTCTTTGATCCTCGTGTTCGAAGTAGACACACGCGCCATTACAATATATATATATATACACACGAGGGTTATCGTAAATATTTTACTACTCTAAGAGACTATCATCTCATTTAAGTAGAAATACAAAGTTTCAAGTCAATACGTTGGTTAGAAAATTTTTGATAGTCTTTTGAATTTAGTGTTTCATTGTTTTTACAAAAGCATGGAAAAAACGAATTTCGAGTTGTTATTAAACATTACTTTCTGCGTGGAAAAACCATTAAGAAAACTGAAGAAAAGCTTAAAAAATATTATAAGGACTCTGCTCCGTCACATGGAATGGTTCATAAGTGGTTTACTGAATTTCATTGTGGTAGAATTAATACAAGTGAACCTGAGCGTTCTGGCCGCCCAAAAGAGGTGACTAATCAAGATATGGCCAATAAAATCCATGATATGATACTGGAAGATCGTTGATTAAAGATACTCGAGATTAATGACACTATATGTTACTGTTGATGAAACATGGATTTATCACTATACGCCAGAAACGAAACGGCAGTCAAAAATGTGGACTGAACATGGAAAACCTGCTCCGAAAAAAGCAAAAACTGTTCCATTAGCCGGTAAGGTCATGGCCACAGTTTTTTGGGACTTACGGCGCATAATACTAATCGATTATATATCATAAGACTACAGAAGGGTAAAACAATTACAGAACAGTATTATGCATCATTATTGGGTAGATTTGAAGCCATACTGAAGGAAAAGCGGCCCCATGTGGTGAAGAAAAAAGTGTTCTTCCACCAAGACAATGCACCAACTCACACAAGTGCTATAGCAACAGTTAAAGTAGCAGAATTAGATTATGAATTACTACGTCACCCATCTTATTCTCTAGATTTAGCACCGTCCGATTATTTTCTATCTCCGAAAGTTGGCTTGATGGTAAAAGATTTTCATCGAATGAAGAGATTATGACTGCCACAAATGATTATTTTGAGTATTTCAACAAAAGTTACTTTTTGACTTAAAAAAGATTGAATACCGCTGGAATAAGTGTATCGAGATGATAGGGGACTATATTGAAAAATAAAAAAAAATTATTTAAATCAATTGTTTTTTCATGTAAAAGTTACGGACTTATCAAACCACCCTCGTATATATATATATATATATATATATATATATATATATATATATATTACGTTGTGAAATATCTCCCTTCCGCCTTTTTGTCTTATGAATTTCGCGGTTATGTACAAAGCGCTAAAGAGCTCGTATCTGTCAATACTATACATTATTTAAAATGTCTTGACATACGGTACAATATGACGCTATGCATGATTAGTTTGGATATTGCGTTTAAAAGTTATAAACGTATGAACATGGAGTTCAATAACGCCGAAATTCGCGCTATGTTAAAGTTTTCCTTCGAAAAACTGGTGGACCAATAACCGACGTGGTGACTACCGTGTGCATTATCCGCCGGAGAGAGCGTTCTGGCCAGCCCAGAGCTAGAGCGACCCCTGGAGAAGAGCGTCTACACGGGCAAACTCCGTCAGCGAATCCATCTATCCGTCAGCGAGAGCCGACGCGGTGTATGTGGGATAGTGGGGAGAGAAGTCCGGTCGAGCCAAGGGCTCCTGGAATTCGTAGAGTCGAGCGGAGAAACGGTAATTTCGCAAGTAAGAGAAAATAGAAATCGCGATAAGAGTCTCGGAAATCTCAGAATCAGAGACTTAATGTATTCGAGGGGCGAAGGGAGAAATAATCCAACAAGTATTTTTGCAGTAAAATAACTGTAATTAAATCGTACAACACTTATCATTAATACACATATCTTTATGTAAAATATCTAAACAACAATTAGATTAAGACTACACCTGAACCAAGAAAATTGTCGGTATCTCCTTATAAATATATTGACAGTTTTATTATACACATTTAGGTCACTTGACGGCTAGCCAACGACTCCCCAGCTATCTCTCTATCATGTTTACCAGAAATGACTTACAGTAACATCTTAGTCTTGTGCATAACGGAAAGATAAGAATAAGTCCGTTTCAGAAGATATCAAACTGATAAATATATTAGATAGTCAAATATCTCCCTTCCGCTTTTTTGCTCTTCATTCAATGCTTTATTAAGAGTGTTACAGTGGTCGGATTTATTTCAAATGTGCGCCGTTTTGTTCGATAGTCTGTTTCAATCTAGACGGCAACTTCATCATACCCCTCTCATAGAAACCCCTCTCCTTATTTGCGAAGAACTTGGAGAGCCATTTTTCACAAGCCTCTTTTGAGTCCAGCTTTACACCACCAAGGGCGTTCGACATAAATAGGAACAGATACTAATCACTTGGCGCCATGTCCGGGCTACATGGTGGATGCGATAAAACCTTCCATCCGAACTCTCGTAGCTTCTGACGAGTCATCAACGAAGTCTGTGGTCTGGCTTTGTCCTGGTGGAACACTAAACTCTTCCTGTTGGCCAATTGTGGACGCTTCTGGTCGATAGCCTGCTTCAAGCGGTCCAGTTGTTCACAGTAGATAAGCGTTTGACCATATGGGAGCAGCTTATAGTAGATGATTCTCTTGCAATGCCACCAAACACACAGCAAAACCTTCCTGGCCGTCAGCTCCGGCTTGGCCACTGTTTGGGATGGTCCACCGGAGATGGACCACAACCGTTTTCACTTGATATTGTCATATGTGATCCGTTTTTCGTCGCAAGTCACCATCCGCTTCATAAATGGGTCGAGTCCGTTCCGTTTCAGCAGCAGATGGCAGAAGGTTTTTTTGCGTCAAATCATGCGGCACGCATACATCAAGCTTTTTTTATATCCCGCCTTCTGCAGATGGTTTAAAATGGTTTTGTGGCTATCTCTCATCTCCTCGGCGATGTCACGAGATGCCACAGCAGGTCTAACTGGATAAATTCCATGATTTGATCGGTATTCGCCTGCTGACTTATTCATGGTATCGTTTTCACCGGCTCTGAATCGTCGAAACCATTCCTCTGCGGTTCGGAGTGAGAGCGTGCCATCCCCTAAAACACCATTAATCTCATGGAACGTTTCTCTAGCGGATTTGCCTTTGACGAAGGGAAACTTAAAATAGCGTGAATTTCGGCGTTAGTGAACTCCATGTTTACACGTCTATAACTTTTGAACGCAATATCCAAACTAATCATGCATAGCGTCCTTTTGTACCTTATGTCAAGACCTTTTAAATGACGTATACTATTGACAGATACGAGCTTTGTAGCGCTTTGTACATAGCCGCGAAATTCATAAGACAAAAAGGCGGATGGGAGATATTTGACAACCATATATGTGTGTGTGTGTGTGTGTGTGTGTGTGTGTGTGTGTATGTGTATGTGTGTGTGTGTGTGTGTGTATTAATAAATAACAGATATTGAACTTCAAAGAGAATTTGATATGGTGTTATAAAAATATTCAATAATTTTCTATCTATACTACATTTAACTGAAATAGTTGAAATATATTTGTACATGCAGATAAAAATTAAAATAATGTTTTAATTTGCTATAGTATGAAGCCACTATACTTTCTATGAATCAATTAAAGATAAAATGAATGACAGATATCGAGAGGAAATATAATTAATAGAAGACACTTAATTTAAAATTTTCCATTTTAACGTTGACAAGAAAAATCCATCAAACATTATTAAATATTTCCTCGTTCAAGTTATAAAGTGTATCGGTCCGGGATTCACGCTATAGTTCTCCCAATCTCCTAGTAATAGGAAAATTAACTTTTCATGATTGCATATGAGAGGCTCAACCAATTTTGAGAATTCAAATAGCCATTAAATCACCCTATACATCGAACCCGTCATATAATATAATAAATATTAAAATTGGAAAATACATACGAGCATATGAGAAAATTTAACACACATGTACTGTACTGTATTCTTACTTTTTTTTATGTTATTTAACGTCGCTCTATTTCTGCTTCAAAATACCGGTGCTAATCAGCAATGGAGATCTATGATGTGTCTGTATTTTTACATATTTAATAACTATTGATCTAACGTTGACACAATATTTTTATGAAATAAATTTTTGAGATAATTGAATAAAGATCACAGCCAATACTCTAAACTAAAGATTAAATATTTACAAAAATTATCTATTCAATCTATTTAATATCGATTATCTAAATGTTGTATATCTAAATATCTATTAAATATTATCAGTTTCTTTTTTAGAATTTTGTACATTAGAATTAAATTAACATATATTTTTATTACTGATTATTTATGCATCCGATTACAACACAAATTTATTCTTACTTTCGCTATAGCAATAAATAACAACACCGAGTAACATGCCTGACTGTTGGCAAAACCCAATTTACAGCTGATATCTATAAAATTTTACGTTGAGCACCATCCTACGAATTAAGCCAACTACACTTTTTAATGACATACGTGTCTATAAGAAATGTTCTTGCAAAAAGTCTATCTTGCTATTTCATTATATTGTATAATATTCTCTAATCTCACCTCTAAACTCAACTTCATGGCACTACTGCAGCACGTGATAATAGCAGAATAGATATACTAGTTATTTAAAGCCGGGGATGATGCAAATCTAGTGCGCATTCACCGGATAGACAAAATCAAATAACTAGAAATATAATGAAAACAGAGTTAAAAAAATTTACTGCTTAATGACTTTAGTATCATAAGAGTTATGCTTCAAGACTCCGTTGTTAGTACGCTCAGTTCTATCGGGGCGAGGAACTCTTGAATTTCGGCTTGATGATGGCCGGTAGGGATCCTATGTGGATCGAGCTGGTGATTGTGATTGGAAACCTGGTAAGGGACTTTCGTGGCGTCTGCTTCGTTCAGACAACCATCGCGGTGATTGTCTTCTGTTTTCCGTAAGTAAAGGGCTCCGTTTTCTTTCTTCTGGGGTTGGATCTCGTCTCCTTCCTTCTTTTTTTTGTCAATATTGAAACTGAAGACTCGGCTAGAGTCAATTGAGTTAAAATCGTTACGATTAATTTTATCCATGAAATCGGGGTCAAGATTTCTATAAATAGTGTCCTATTGTGCCAAGGGGAATAGACAGTACTGATTTCCCTCGCAGCACTCGCATGCCTACTAAGAAAGCGACCATTGATTTGTTTGGTCCTTGAGTTAGATCTCTGATGTCTTCCTCTAGTTACAGTGCAAAATCTATCGGGTGAAATTGACGTCTCAGTGCCGATTTAATATACTCTATGGTTCGCTAATTTTTATAAATTGGCCTTGACTATACGCGTGCTGCTCCACATAGATCTCCAGGTATTAGCTTTAGCACAACCTTTATTGGGAGGACTATACTCCCTACGGCCTCTTCTAGTCTTACAATAAACTCGTTGACATCTTCTCGTGATTTTCCCAAGAAGCGTACTTGCCTTTGGTTAAATCTTTTTTCTATCTGAATTTCTCTAAGATAAGTGCTATCGCACATGCTGCTCGTATGTCACGTCGTTAATGATGTGTGTGGCTCGACGTTGCTAATACTTGCGGGTGATGTTCATCGTGGTATGTGTTGAGCACGTCGATTCATCAAGGTTAGATATTGCTGCATTACTAATGCGAAGGTGTTGGCATTATTCCATATGCCAGGTACATTCTTATCTGTATCGGTACTATTTACCCGTGGTACGCATTCTGTCGTAGGATTACCTTGCGATGGGGAAACATATGAAAATAATGGCCATAGGCGCGATATGGTGCTGCAGATTTGTTGGAAGTTTGATGTATTTTTTTTCCTACTGTTCCCTTTTCGGGGTTACGTTCGTTACATGCTGTACTAGTAGCTCCTGTTGATCTGGTGTCGACTTCCGTTGAGTTCAGTACGTGCTTGATGTTAGATAACTCATGACCAGTCCCCAGGTATATGGAAATCGCCAACACAAAGGCCCACGAAAAAACTACCTCTTCGGTACATTCCTTCGACTGCTTCCCGCCGCTCTGAAAAGATCGGCAAGCCGGAGTGGCCAGGCGTGCACCAATGAAACCTCCTCTTTCTGGCTCAACACCCCACCTAAAAAATCGCTGAAAGGCATTACTTCGGAGAGGGGACGAGGATGTTCACCTTTGGGTACCACCAGATCTCGGCCAAATGCAAGAATATAGGGAATGTCCGCATTCTTCCGCCTGATAATATCCTCGACGAAATAGGCAGCCCTTCTCCATGTCTCCTGACTGAAAAGCATTAGGGGGACGATGTCTTCCGGGCTAACCCTTCCAGCATCATCCAAAGCTGCTCCCACTGCCCGGAAAATATATGATGGGCATCGCCTTTTGCGGATCCACAGTATGTACAACCTGGATCCGCAACTTTGCCCATCTTATGCAATACGATTGGTGAGATATTAATTTACCTCCCCGTGCTGCCGACCGATCTACGGGACCACCTGACTTATAAGTCTGGTGGTCCACCCTCCGCGCGTATCTTGCTCCCACCTCTTCTGCCAGCAAGCCAGTGAACGCTCTCTGGCCTGCTGCTTCAATTCGGCTTGACGAATTGTTCAGCTGGTGGATGATCTTCCGCCCCTGGGCCAAGCAGTGAACCGGGATTACCCCGGCAATCATTAGGGAGGCCGCCTCCAAGACAGTGCGTTGCGCACACGCTATACGAAAAGTACATCTTATCTGTACATCC
Source organism: Sycobia sp. Sy_11 (assembly GCA_018907035.1). NCBI lineage: Eukaryota > Metazoa > Arthropoda > Insecta > Hymenoptera > Epichrysomallidae > Sycobia > Sycobia sp. Sy_11. The sequence continues at coordinate 1,625,186 of JACCIC010000122.1, read as the reverse complement.
GGCATACGCCTTGGATACTTTTCATACTGCAGCGCATCGGCCCAGACTTCAGGACTGTAAAGCGCGACGGACTCAGCAGCTCGTAGTAGCAGCCGCCTGATGCAGGGGCGTGGTCCTCCTACGTTAACAATGACCCTGAAAAGGGTCACCACGGCCGGCTTGTCCACCGACCTCCGAATATCTCCCCAAAAGGTGAGCTTCGCATATAGCAACTCCCAGGTACTTGACGGATGCCTCGGTCAGGACCAGCATTTGGCCTCCGCTAGATCCAGCCCGTGATCACCCATCCTGTAGGCGGGATTTCATCAGCTTTCCCAGGAATCAAGCATTCCTGGCGGTGTCTACCATGTATAAGGATTTATACGCCGACGTATCAATATCCCTTGTCTTTACTCATTAGCACAAGTCTTGCCTCTTTGCAGCCGGGATAGAAGATGCCCGCGCGAAGACACGAGTTGTACAAGCCAAGAAAAAATTCAGAATGGCTCTGTACCACTGCTTTCAACACTTCTACCGGAAGTCCGTCAGGTCCTGGTACCTTGTTGTTCTTCAGAAAGCGCACTGCTCTCTCAAGTTCCGTCCTTGTGAAGGGAGGGACCTCAGGGCCCTCGGGAGTCAGGAGCTCATCCCGTCGCTTGAGATGAGTGGGGAATAGGGTATGGACGATACCGTCCATGACTTCCTCGCTCATAGGCATGTTCCTGTGAAGCATGCCTAATTTGCGGATTATGATTTTTTACCCCAGTCCCCATGGATCGGTGTTCACATTTTCTTTCAGCTTTTTCCAGCATCTGCAGTTACTAGCTTTGATGGCTCGTATCAGAGCCTTCATCTCCGTGAGATCTATAAATAATCCTAATAGCGGCATTGTGCTTGCACCTTTGTACCCTTTGGTCTTCGTGGTGCAGCCGCAGGCATTGCCGGGCCAGACACGCGATTTCGTTCGTCCACCAATCTGACGAGTGGCAAGCACAGCCCGCGTGTTTTCTCGGTATCGCTTTCTTACAGGCTTGGCGCATCATGTGCATTATAGTCACAGCTTTTGCCCGCCCGCAAAGCATTCCGCTCTTTGATAATTCAAGCAGGAATCATCATCTCTATCCTCTTGATGATCCATCTGGCTAAGCGACGTTCACCAACGCGGAAAATGATGTATTAGTGATCGCTGGCTGTATAGTCTTCCGGAGGTCACCCGCCAGTCCCACACTCGTGCGGCCAGAATCTCCGTCGCAAAGTATACATCAGAGATGGTCTCCCTGTAGCCAGATCTCCGAAAACTCGACGTAGATCCGAAGTTCAAAACAACCAGACCTAGTTTGGATGCCATGTCCATCACTCATCTTCTCCTAGAGTCCGGCAAGGGTACCTACCACTCTAGAGCTTTGCTGTTCAAATCCCCAGCAACTACTAGATCCCCCTCCATTTCTCGTACCGCATCCTCAAGGGTATCCAGCTTGATATAGAATGATATATATCATTCGGGGTGAGATAGCAGCTGACGTAATTTACGTTGTTGCCCCTCACCCAGACGAAGCCGCGGCTAGATCCGTGGCGCTCCACTCGAAAGCGGTGCGGGTTAAATATCCAAATCGCCGCGGTACCGACGTCATCAAGATACTCGACTCCCACATCTCTATCTCGATATTGTTCGCTGACAATGATGAAGTTAGCGTTCTTCTCAAGACAGATCTGTGTAAGTAGGTCGCTCGCCGTCCAACTCCTATTCAGGTTCGCCTGCAGGACTTTATCCATTTTGGCGAGATCTGACTAGGGCTTCGCGAAACACCACACAAGTGACAAAAACCGCAACGTGATTTGGTGACTCCCTTTGTGTTTGACTTCTTTTTTTCTGCTTCTTTTTATTGGCTGCTCTCTATTCTTGCCTGGTGGGGACATTCTTCCAGCCTTGCTTAGGCTATGGCTCGACCTCACGATATAATTTGGTAACCGCGTCTTCTTCTTTTGTCGAATCGTTCTTCGTCTCTTTTTCTCTTCTTCTTTCGCCCCCTCAGGTAATTCAACACTTGCTTGTAGGAGTCATTCTGATTTTGACCTTAGTGTAAGGCTCCTTTACAGAGCCGGGGAATATAGCGCGCCCCGGCATTCTAGCCCAATAAAGGCTAGAATGCCGGGGATCGACTGGTTTTCATCAGTAAAACTAAAAGGAACCTTGATTTGCCTTCATCGTACAGGTCTCTCTGCCTAGTTAATACGATAGGGAAGCTGTTTGAGCTACTAATAAGAACAGCACTGATACAGGCAATTAAATATACCGGAGGCCTATCCGAACAACAACATGGATTTAGGAAAGGACGGTCAACAATAGGGGCTGTAGGTGAGGTGACGAACCTTTTTCACTCGGCGAACAGGAGCTGCCATGCGACTAGAGCACTGGTTCTACTGGTGACTCTGGACATCCAAAACGCCTTCAACTCAACGAAATGGACAGATACTAGTACCATTGAAGTCTACTTTTAAGGTTTACTCCTACCTTGTACGAATCATACGGGCCTATTTACGGGATCGAGGATTAACGTACGAGACTCTGGAGGGAAAGAAACAAAAAGGCGTGACAGCGGGCATAGCGCAGAGTTCGCTCCTGGGTCCCAACTTCTGGAACGTACAGTATGACAGCTTACTAAGACTGGACATGCCCTTGGACGTACGCCTCGTAGCATACATTGACGATGTGGCAGCCGTGATATTCGCGCGCGACTATCAGCTGATTCAGTTGAAGCTGAATCAGGCCATGCGACGGATAACCGAATGGATGACAGAGCACGAACTTCAATTGGTGCTGCTAAACACCGAGTTACTACTACAAACTCGCAGAGGTATAGAGACGGTAATTCCGATCATGTGAGGAACGAAAAGATTGGAGATCAGGAGTGAGGTCAAATGCCTTGGTGTAACCTTGGAAACGAAGCTGAGCTTCTGGCGGCACCTACTAAACGTGACCAATAAGGCAGCTGAAAAGACAAAAGCTTTAAACAGACTAATGGCCAACACAAAAGGACCTAGACAAAACGTACGAAGATGGGTTATGCTGATGAGCATAACCCACTTGATCCTGCTTTATGGAGCGGAAGTATGGGCTGACGCGATGAATATCAGAAAATGCGCGAACGCCATGAAAAGAGTACAAAAGGCGGATACGTTAAGAATAGCGTGCGCGTATCGCACCCTGTGCGAGAGCGCAGTTTTCGTGATCGCTTAGGTCCTTCCCATCTGCTCGCGGCCGAACAGAAACGTATTCACGAGCGACGTTCGAACGTTGGAAGGGTTCGTATCTGGCCATACTATACAAATTTGTAAAGTCTTTAAATAACGTACAAAATGATGCTATGCATGATTAGTTTAGATATTGCGTTCAAAAGTTATCGACGTGTAAACATGGAGTTCACTAACGCCGAAATTGGCGCTCTTTTAAATTTTGTCCTTCGTCAAAGGAAAATCCACTAGAGAAACGTCCCGTGAGATTCATGGTGTTTTGGGAGATGGCTAACACTCCCTCTCGCTAACACTGTGAACAACTTGACCACGTGAATCAGGCTATGGACCAGAAGCGTCCACAATTGGTCAACAGGAAGAGTGTAGTGTTCCACCAGGACAACGCCAGAACACACACTTCGTTGATGAATCGTCAGAAGCTACGGAAGTTCGGATGGGAGATTCTATCGCATCCACCATATATCTCCGACATAATGGGTGTAAAGCTGGACTCAAAAGAGTCTTGTGAAAAGTGGCTGTCCGAGTTCTTGGCAAATAAGGAGAGGAGTTTCTACGAGAGGGCTATTATGAAGTTACCGTCTAGAGAGAAACAGATTATCAAACAAAATGGCGCATATTTGAGATAAATCCGATCACATTACACCTTTTTATAATACATTGAATGAAAAGCAAAAAAGCGGAAGGGAGATATTTGACAACCTAATATACAGGTGAAACTAAGCGAAAGTTAAAAGATCGCATGAAGGAACACAGAAAAATAACAATTCTGTTATAAAAAACATTGTAAAGATTATTCACACACATTCAAAGCAGCTTCAATGGAGAGTCCACCTCAAATAGTTGATATTTTGCCGACCATTTTATACAATATATATATATATATATATATATATATATATATATATATATATGTATGTATATATATGCAAAATAAATATGGCTTCGATGGAGAAAATTGTACTTTTGAGTTCGAGCGATGGAAAAATATGTCCAAATGTCTCAAAATTACGTTTACAGAGAGTATCATATTCGGACAATAGGAAATGTCTCGGGACGACTACTATTGAGAGTTTTGGGTTGGGGAGGTAGAATACAATTTCCAGGTATCCGGTGAAGCCTCTCACTGGGAGTGTACATATTCTAATAATAGAATACGAATCTCTTCATAGAAGTCGCATTAACATACCTGGACATTCTTTCCCACCAACTATACTCGAAACTCCCCGTAGAAGTCGTGCCAAATTATCTGGAAATCACATTCTATCATCCGAACATGAAACTCCCCGTAGAAGTCGTTCGGAAAGAGTACCATCTCAACATGAATCTTCCCATAGAAGTTGATTTCCTCATATCTGGACGTCGTTTTCTATCAACTAAATACAATATTCCCCCTAGAAATCGCCCAGAGACACTTGGACATCGTATTCTATCATCGGAACACACAACTGCCTATAGAAATCATCTTGATACAACGGGATATCTTAATGAACCGCCCGCATACGCCAATATAATATTTCTCAGTAAAAACCGTATTTAAAATGTGTATATATAATATGTACAATATAATACACATACAATATATATATAAATATATATATACATATATATATATATATATATATATATATATATATACATTATCTTCGAGGTTATTGGTAGAGAACCCTATTTTACCATCATTTCTTTTGTTCAAACTAAAAAAACATAGTCTCTTGTCACAATTCTGAAGTTAATAGAACGTATGAAAACAAAAATATAATTTGTCGTCACAAACTATATTCATTATGATTTGGCATACAGAACCATTTTATATGAGAAGAAGAAAGAAAGACAGAGAGAGAAAGACAGATTTATTTATTTTCTCACGTAAAACAAAATAACATTTACAAAAATCAAAAAATATCCATAAGGTGTGAGAGTAGTGTCAGATTAACCTGAAGAACAAAAAAAGTACTACCGACTTACCTCACACCTTCTTTAGGATGCGAATCCCAAAGTTGGATATGAACATTTGTTTGAGCTGACCTGATATTAATAGCTTAAGCGGATTACTTTGAGTTGATATTCGTTATTCAAGACGCCACCTAGTGGCTGCTGGTGAAACTGATTGTTAAAACTATTAACTTAATTTATTGATGAAAGTAAAATGATTTTCAATAAAAAACATAGCCTATGTCCTTTCCAAGATAATATAGAATCTATATGTCAAATTTCAGAACAATCGGTTCAGTAGTTTTTTCGGTTATCTTGTACAAACAAAAACACGCTTTGTCTTTATAATTTAGTATATATGATATGATATCATACATATATAGACGAGGGCGAAAACAAAATTATCTATTTATTATCATTTTATTATCATACATATTAATTTGTATATAAACTGTCGACAAAAGCACAATTCAAGTATTATATATATATATATATATATATATATATATATATATAACAGAAAGTTTCGAGACTGCAACATAACATCTTCCATCCATGGCTAGATGATCGACAACGATACAACCTTTATTTCTTTTCGCCACGCACAGATAAATCACGTACGAATAAATATTAGATGGCGTGTCTGGACGTACACCCTAACGAATTGAGTTTTAGAAATTTTTCTCTGAAGCACTGTATATATATATATATATATATATATATATATATGTATACACACACACACACACACACACACACACACACACACACACACACACACACACACACACATACATACACACCAAACTTAGATATACCGATAGAACTAGGCGAATGGCCCAGGATGAACCAGGCTAACTGATCCTATTTTAAGATACAGAGGACGAACACCGAACCCCTGATCACCTGTGTGGATGGGGGACGTAGGATAGTGTCATAAGAAGAGGAGTCGTATAGGCTAACTAACAGCCCCGCCGAAGTAATATTCCCGGATATTTCCGGCGGGATGCTGGTTTCGAGAGGCCACTAGTGCAGAGCTTGCTCTGCCTACGCCTAATAAAAAAAAAAAAAAAAAAAAAAAAAAAACACACACACATGTATGTATAATATCAATAATTTTTTAATTTATTTTATTTTATATTACTAATGTGAAATTAAATATTTTTAAAATTATTTTAAATTGAGAAAAAGTGTACTTTTTAAATAACTTCAAATTATTCATAAATTATAAAAATAATAAATGAATTGAAATTTTTAATAACTAAAATTTTTTATTAATATACATTTTTTTCACAAAATACATAATAATACGTTTTTTAAATAATACTGTTTGTAGCCAGTTTCGTCCCATCCGTACGTCCTACTGAAATAATCTTCTAACTATGAACGCATAATCATTACGTTATATAATTATTACAACGTGTGATTTCTAAAATGCACGCATTATTCTTCACATTGAAGCAATTGCAACGATGGAAAATGTAGCTCCTCAACACCAGCAGTGTTTCTGAAATTAGAGAAAAAATTATGAAAGAGTATGAAAAATATGAAAAATATGAAAAATTCGAAAAAGTGTGAATAAATATGAAATAGTATAAACACTTACATATTCGATAGAAGGTTTATAATGTTTCCTTCTTCTACCAACCCTTCACATACAATTTCTGCATTTCAACACAATAAATCGCGAGAGTCCTTTACAGTCTATGATCAGGAATGTCACCACATTCCCAATGTATTACATGGTAATTTTGATCCAGCCAGTCTACTGATTTTTTGTATCTTGTGTATAATACATTATATGAACTAATGCACGAATGGAATCCTGCAGAAATTTTGGAAATCTTGGAAGAGATACGCTCAGTTCATGCCTACAGAAGAGATGTACTCCATGAGGCAAATGGAAGGGGTAGAAATTACGGTAGGGAATTAGCTATATGAACTGTAAAAGGACGATGAGGAACTCATGAAGAGACTCAAACTATCTAAACTTACAAAACACCCTATAATAAAACTAAATCGTCACATACATTAAAGAAATGACCATGCTTTAAAAGGAAATAAGAAGAATTTTATCTGGCGCATTTTATTTTTATTTGATTATAATTTAATATCCCTGTTAATTTTTACATTACTGTAAACGTTTCTTTAGGTAAAATACCACATCCTGCAACTATTGAGATGATGCCTTGCTATTATTTCTATAACTTTAATAAAAGGAAATTTAATAATATCCTAACCTATTTCACTTACGGCTTACTTGTTCATTACACATAACAATTTGTATATTTACCTGTACATCCTGTACTTGTTTGTTTTGACAGAGACGCTTTTGACACTTCTCCAATTTCTTAAAATTAAAGATTAAATTATCCTTTACGTTCTTATCATTACAATCATGGTTAAGTTCGAATAATTCCTTGAATAGGTCTAATAACTTCGCCATTACTTGTAGTCAAAGGTACGACTCTCACTTGCCCGTCTTCACTGTAAACTACAATCTTTACTATAGCCAGCGGTCAATTCAATCATTTCAAATGGTCACTACCTATAAACACTATGTTATCTATATTTATTGTGCAAATAATTTGATTTCGTTTTCTTATTATAAGCAAGTATACTTAAATATTTTATTCTGAATCTCTGTCTTAGATTATGTAAATTTTTTTATCGATGCACATAACACTGTTTAAAATCAATCCTTTCTAAACATTCTAAATCTAAAACTTCTATCTCTTTTACTTCTTGTAAAAACATTGATGGACTTAGGGGCACAATATCTTCATATGCATTGGATAAAAAGGTCATCGCACGGGAATTAATAATTGCATCACAATGTGTTATTTCTTAAATATATGAACAGGAGCATTTAAGAGTACGACTTAGTAAACGTTTTAAAACTCCAATAAGCCGCTCCCAAAATCAGTCTCATCACGGTGCCGCCGGAGGATTAAATGTCCATTTAATTTTTACATTCAGAGACATTCCCGTTAATCTTTTTAAAATCAATATTGGACATCGCGTTATATAGACCTCTAAAATTAGTCCTATTATCACTATAAATGATACTGAAAGGCCTTCTATATGCTATGTGCAGACACTCATTTAACGAGACTGATTGTTGTTCCTTTGCAGAGGCCTCGTAAACGGGTCTAATTACAGTCGTTGATTGTTCTTTAAAAACTAGACGGTGGGGCAGGTAGTGTTCCCAGGCAGCCTCGTCCTCCTTGGATACGCGTGCGATAATTCCCTATGTTGACTCGTCCTCGAATATTTCGTTGTATGCTGAATATGTCCATAATGTTTTTATTTTCTTTTCCGTAGACTGCAGCAGGAGAAAAGCGATATTATTGATTGTCTTCTAAAACAGCATGATTTTCGATCCACAGTAATTTCACCTCGTATCTTCCTTGATTATTCATAATTGCGATTTTCAAGAAGAGCATCTCTATTTCATCATCACTTTCTTTCAGGCTCTTTAGTTCAATTAGATCTCGTATTCCTAACAAATACACTGACCATAAATCTTTAATACGCGTAGGACGGTATAGAACTGTCACCGAACACATGGTCGTGATGTCTGCACAATATTTCTTTATTTTGCATTGAGAAACCTTTCCCATCAATGCCCAAGCTAAATGTGTTTCGCAGCTACTAGATCGCACTCTAATTTATAATGCCGTCCAGTAAGTAAATCATCAACATTGTCTGCACCAATAAAAATGACTACAGACTCTTCATTACTGTTCGTGTCACTCAAGTGAATGTTTAGGTTATTTCATTCATCACTCGAAACTCCCTTTGTTATGCAAGGAATACTTTTACACACTTTTACATATCCTGATCGTACGCTATAAAATTACATTTATCTATCGATCTAAACTCTTTAGATGTATTATATATTTCTTATGTCTTATTATACCGCTCTTATTACGAATATTGTGATATTGTGTCTATAAACGCCCGCATCATCGTTTCCTTTTCTCCACTACACAACTTTCATTTTCAGTTTTACATAAATACATGAGGGTCATCCTTTATACTGGCATAGCTGTTTTCTACAACAATTTTGTCAACTCATATTTGTTTTGTTTGATCTAAGTCACTTTTATTCTTTTTATCTATGCTGAAGCACATTAATATCGCATGCCGTCGCCTGCACTTTTCGCATTTAATATTTACGCGGCAATTTTTCGCATAGAATGCAAACTTTAAATATTTAAAACATACATGTTTCTTCGTAACTAAATCTTTCTTATCTTTCAATTCATTCGTCGATACACCCAACGTTTCCAATGAGTGTAATTTTGATTCTAATGTATCATACAATATCGGAAGAACGATCTCCTTTTCAGAATTTAACACCGTTTGCAACATCAACTCTAATAATTCGCGAACATAAATTTCTATTTGCAGTTTATCCCGACTGAATCTTGTTTTCAAACTTACTATAACCTTTTCATATTTCTCTTCCGTCGGTAGATAGCTTTTCACTAAATCAGCAGCGCACGAGCCTTGAACGATTGCTTGTATTAAATATTGAAATTTATACTCGATTGTAATGTCCTTATGGTTATGGATGTTCTTAAAAAGACTCGAAAACTGTAATAACTCGCACATTTTGCCGTTAAACTTGGTGAGCTCAAATTTCTGCAATTGGACAGTATTTTTTGACGCACGATCGTATTAATCGCCCTTGCTTCTTTATTTCCAGATGTCAGCGTTATGTGTTATTTATAGTAACACTCTGCTTCTATAAACTTTCTGTTATATTCCTCTGCTTGATCGTTTTCACATTGCACCATTTCTTCAGTCTCATTTTCGACTAAAATGTCTAGAATTTCTTGTTGATATTTTTTCAAATCATATCGTTTTACAATAAAGTTCTGAATGCGATATTTAACTCTATACGTGATGCTTCTTTTGAATTCAAAAAACTAATAAATGTTTAATTGTTTTTTTAATTTTATAATGCCTTTGTAAATCCAGTACGTACTACTGCCCTTCTTTTTAATTTATCCATTTTCACGTTTAAATATAATTCAAACTTTCACAATACTATAAAACCCCAGGTCCTGTCACGGTCGCCACATTTTGTAGAATTGATATTAATATTCTTAGGAATAGGAAAAATGAAATATGTGAACATGTATGTACAAAACTAAAAATAATACTTAAAAAAAAAATGTCCAGTAAAATATACTTTCAACTATAGATAATTCGCAAAGGCACCTAACGTTGGTCGCTCCATCGACAAATTTTCATTTCCACACTACGCCTTGGTTTCTCCCACTCCTTCTTAACAATCACAAATGTGTGTGAATTACCCATGAAAAAATTTCTTATAGTTTCCACCGCGTTTTATTACTCTACTATAATCTTATAGTCGAATGGTTGAACATATGTAAACTATCTAAACCTAGTACACATCCTATAATAAAATGAAAAAAAACACACATTAAATAACTGACCATGATTTGAAATAGATTAAGAAGAACTTTTTTCGCACATTTTATTTTTATTTGATTATGTAACGTTTTTCTTTTCCCCTCGGAATAGCTTACGTGGTAGCGCCAGGATCAATTTACAAGGAATGGGAATTTGATACAAGATCGGGAGAAAAATTACGGTGTACTCAATTATGTTTATAAGAAGATAACAAAATATATCATAATAAGAATTATATAAAAATATCACAAAGAAGAAAGGCTCTGGCTTCTGTCCCTCCGATCTGTAACACATAAGACAAAATTTTATATTAAACCTTCTATTACATCTTATTACACTATATTTTGCACGCTGCTTATTTTAAACGATATTTACAACTTTAATTTAAACGCACTTAATATACAAATATCGCGCACCATATATATGTATATATATACACCTACTGGGCTTTGAGGAAGGAGGGGGGAGCATGGCCCTTTTATACACGAAATATTAGTCGATCGCGTGTTACGCCACCGTTCGATTAATTTCCTATCGAGCCGCCGAAAAAAATAATAATAATTTTGCAATATTAATATAATAATAATCTCATTAGAATTATAATAATTATAATACGAATTTGCGAATTTGCCCTTGATTCTTGTAATCATTTCGGCATAATTTAGTTCTCGCGAATATTTACTTATTACAATAATAATAATTATTATTATTATTATAACAAATTATTATAATAATAATTGTGATAATAATAATCAAGTTGACATCTTTCATCATTGGCGACGCTCGTGTTCTATAATATAATTTATATTATAATAATTCTGGCGCTGTTTTTCTTAATTTATTTCGCTCGCATTTAAATAATATTTAGTTATTATCATATTTTTGATGATAATTATTATTATAACAAATTAACAATAATAATAATTATTATTAAAAAAAAAATAATAATTACAATAACAATAATTACCCTAATAATCAACAATAACAGGTATTATAAGAAGTTATAATATGAATCAAATACTAATTACTTTAGTATTCAATACTCTCTCAATCTGAATATTTAATAATAATAATAATTATTATTATTATTATTATTGTGCACAACAATTACGATTGTATTAACAATAATTCATCATATCTTTTTCTCTGCTGTTAATATTTATTTAATATAATAAAAGCATTAATAAATTAATAATTTAATAATAACTTATTATGGTTTCTATATGATATTTGGTTATAATAATAATAGCTTAGATCATTATTATAACTAATTATAATGACAATAATCATTATTTAAATAATATTTAATTATATCCTTTGTCCTTTAAGACGTTCGTATACGTTTAATTATTCGTGTATTCATTATAATATTTATTTGTATGTATGTTTATATATGGGTTATATGCGAGTTCCCCTCTGCTCTCCCTTGGCTCACGTTAGCGAGGCATGTATATTTAATATTCGCAATACTATTGTTTTGATAATTGCGCGTTTGACCGCTAATCGGGAGCAGTGACCCATTATTTTAATTTGAATCTGTAATTATTTCAAATGAACGTTTTGCGCGTATTAAGCTGTATTGGAAATATAGCCTGATCGTCGTAATTATAATTGACCATCCTTTTTCACCTCTTTTTTACATTACTGTTCACATTTCCATAGGTAAAATACGACTCTGAAGGTCTGTTAAAATTTCTCAGATACTCATATATATTTTCCAATTCCAATTTTAATATCTGTTACATTATATTACGGTTTGGATATGTTTATTGATTATGTTTATGAGTAAGGTGATTAAAAGGCTTTTTGAATTCTCAGAATTGGCCGAGCCTATCATTTGCAATCACAAAAAGTTGATTTTCTTATTACTGGGGGATTCAGAACTACAGCATGTGCCCTGGATCTGCACGCTGCATAACTTGAATGCAGAAATTTTTAATAACATTTGATCGAATAGATACACCAGCTTTTTAAAAATGTATTCTGTAGATGAAAGAATACAGAATACAATAATATTTATCATAATCGATTTCAGTTTGATGCGGGCATGATTTATTTATTTAGCAATTGCATTGCTGATACTTTTCAGTTATTAACTATAAACATTTTTTTAAATTCAAGAATCAATTTTAAGAATAAATTTTAACCATGAAGGTTTTAGAGTACATCACCAATTTTTTCAAAATTCACTACATTAAATATACATGTATTGAACATTTAAAATATTAAAACAATATATAGAAATTGTACCTGAAAATTTTTCAAATTATGGAAATCTATATAGAAGAAGAAAACTGGGACAATACAAACAAATGAGTATAAACAAAAATGTACTCCTATTAAACATTTCTTATCGAAATCTGTCATTGATTATATCTTAATTTATTTGATAGAAAGTATAGTGGCTTCATATTACACCAAATTAAAACATTATTCTGAAGTTTTTATTTTCAACTGCATTTACAAATATATTTCCACGATTTTAGTCAAATATATATTAGTATAGATAGTGTATTATTAAAGATTTTAATAACACGTTATCAAATTTTCTTCGAACGTTCAAAATCTACGATTTATTAACATATTATATATATATATATATATATATATATATCAGGTATGTGAATAAGTCTTTCCCGTTTTTTTTCAAATTTTGAGCCTTTATTGTGAAAAAATGGTTACAAATGAATTATTGAAAGTATTGGCCATCGCTAGCTACAACTTTTTCCCATCTTTCTGGCAACATACGAATCCCGTTGCGAAAAAATTCGACCGGTTTGGCCTCTATCCAGTCATCCACCCATTTTTTGGCTTCCTCGTAGGAATGGAAGTGCTGGTCAGCCAGGCCATGCGTCAGCGATCTGAAGAGATGGTAATCAGACGGAGCAACGTCTGGACTATACGGCAGGTGGGGTAGCACTTCCCATTTAAGCGTTTCTAAGTATGTTTTCACCGGCGGTGCAACATGTGGGCGAGCATTGTCATGTTGCAAAATAACTTTGTCGTGCCTGTCGGAGTATTGTGGCCGTTTTTCTCGCAGTGCGCGGCTCAAATGCATCAATTGTCGTCGATAGACCTCGCCTGTGATCCTTTCATTCGGTTTCAGAAGCTCATAGTAAACCACACCTAGCTGATCCCACCATATACAGAGCATGAGCTTGGCGCCATGAATATTTGGCTTGGCCGTCGACGATGATGCATGGCCGGGTAGTCCCCATGATTTTCTTCGCTTCGGATTATCGTAACGTATCCACTTTTCATCGCCAGTCACGATACGATGCAGAAAACCCTTTCTTTTATGTCGCTGAAGCAGCTGTTCGCAAGTGAAAAAACGCCGTTCGACGTCTCTCAGCTTCAGTTCGTACGGCACCCAATTTCCTTGCTTTTGGATCATTCCCATGGCTTTCAAACGCTTGAAAATGGTTGTTCGGTTAACTCCCAATGCTTCAGCAAGTTCTTCTTGCGTTTGACAAGAATCTTCATCAAGCAAAGTCGCCAATTCTCAATCTTCAAAGATTTGCGGCCGCCCGGAACGCTCCTTGTCTTCCACGTCGAAATCACCGCTTTTGAAGCGTCGAAACCATCCGCAAACACTTGAATCATCGACACAACCTTCTCCATAAGCCTCCTGAAGCAATCGATGCGTCTCGGCAGCAGATTTCTTCAAATTGAACCAATAAAGTGAAACTTCCCGCAAATGACGTCGACTCGGCTCAAATTTCGACATTTTCACTATATCAAAAATTTATGATGCGAAAAAATTTTAACTAATGTGTTAGTATGGAATTGTTGACATATGAATAAGCTTTGATTATGACATTTGTAACCATTGAATACTCGCACAGTATTGGTGGCGCCATCTCTTACAAAAAACGGGAAAGACTTATTCACACTCCTAATATATATATATATATATATATATATATGTATCTATATACACAAACCATCAGATATATAGGTAATTAAATAATATAAATTAACTATTGGTTTACACAAAAAAGTTTCATTTCAGCAAAAACACGCATGGCACAAATAGCCTCGACTTGCCAAACACAGCGCTGAAAAGAAGAATTTTATTAGTGTTATAAATTGTCTTGTGTATTACTTTGAAATTATTTTACACAAAGGAAGAAAATGAGCCAAGTATGGTGTATTCCATATCCTATCATTTTAAAGCTCTTCTCTAGAATGTATTGTATTTAGTATATAAGTTATATTTTTTCCTAATTACACTTTACAGTCACACGTAAATATTCTTAATTCTCAAAAAACAGTTATAGTCTAAGATAGTAATAAAATGGCATTTCAGGATTATATTCAATTATTTCTAATTGAAATAAAAGAAAGTATTCAAATCAATTTTCATATAGTCAAGTATATGTAAATAGTATGATTACCAATTATTAGTAACCATTAGTTAATATTATTCAATAAAAAAGGTGCTTATTAAAAGTGTGCTTATGCAATCACTTAGGTATAACGTGGGAATACAGTAGTACGAAAATATAATTTAAAAATTCTTTTCGCATGTACTTGCGGGTCCGTCTTTGAAAAATTTATGATAATTTACAATAAGATGAGAATACCACACGATTTGTTATAATCTAACCTATATCTATTTATTATTGCTTCAATATTTCAAACTGTTATCGGTTAGTAAGTCCAGTTAAATTACGAAACAATAAAGATGATTTGAGTAATGTTTATTGTTATCAGAATTTTTAAATATTGATGAATTTTTAATATATTATGTTATTCACATGTGTTTTTTACATCAACTACAACGTTTTTTACATCAGCACAACTACATCATAAATTTGTTTGTTTCTGTATTTTTCAATCAAATCATACAAGAAGAATTTAGCATCACCAAAGAATAAATTATTATCACTTATTTCACAATGTTTTTAGTATATAAGCAAATCAATAGTACATTGTTTCATATTTTGTATATAAATTTTTGCCAAGCATTTAGTTCCTCAACTTTTATTTTATTTTATTTTAGCATTGAATTTCTAGAATTTCATTTTCTATTTATGATTTATATTATTATTTATATATTTAATATTTGAGACAAATAATGAACTTTCTCCTTCTGTTCCTATGCATTATTTACTACAATATTATATAAACATTAAATATTAAAAATCAATTTTGTTAAACTAACTGTGGAATATTTCTTTTAATACAAACTCATAAGAATCAAATTTCGACAATAGAAGAAAGGAAAGTCTTGGCTTTTTACAGAGTGAAAATTCATCTGCATAATGAAGCTGGCATTGGAGTTTAAGTTTGAAATATTTTCTTATGCTCCTGCACATATTAGATGTTATTTTCTTTAGCCACTGTGTAATTCAAACGAAAACAATAAAGTGGTATTAGACAAAATCTTATAACTATATATATTTATTTATATATACAACTATATGTATATATTTATTACCTACGTCACAGCTCGTGACATAGATAAATGTGCAAACTTATTTATGCTGTCGTAGCTGTGATTTCGCCTTAACGCGTTAGTGTAGCAGTTGACTCTATAGAGGTCGCACGTTCGCCGCACTCGAGAATTGTCGAGCCTTTCGTATATAGCATCGGCAATCTCTTTTTATTATTTCTGTATCTGCTTTTTGCTATGGTTAATAGAGAGAAGTCATGGGAACTCCGCTAAAATTGTGTCAAATTACAGGGCATGTCTTCGAGACAGATTTGGCCACAAAGCGGCGACACCCTGTGAGGTTGCTCGTTCAAATGCATGTAGTTGAGGAAAGGAGGTGGGGAGTGGAGAGGCATGTAGTAAGCGTGGAGTGAAGGAAAAGTTAAATGTTTTGCTTTTGCTTTCTATTATTATTGCATTCAGAACCATTAAGAGATTTTATAGACAGCGACGTCTACTGGACAAATCTGAACTACCAGCTTTGGCTAATTTTTGGTAAGCTTTTCCCATATAAAGTGAGCGGAGTTTCCACTCATTTTCTCTGCCCTTTATACTTTTTGCTAGGCATTTACTCTTACCATATATATAAAATTGAAATTTTTCTAAGCATTTGCTATTCAAACGTATTTTTTAGCTAAAAAATTGGGAGAGAAACGATTCTTTAAGTCATAAATAGTATATATGCTTTGGAAAATTATCGATGAAGAAGTCATAAATAATTTTGTTCATTGATTGAAAATTCGAAATCCCAATTTAGAAATAAATAGTGTAATGGCTGCCCTATCCCGGCAGTTCGCAAACAAACCTTCGAGGCACTACTTGATAAACAGGTGTGTGTGTCTGTTAGAGTAATTCGACATCCCAACAATGAGTGAATGGTATTCAATAACGCTATACTTATCTTTTTTTTCTATCCATATATCTGGTTAATACTTTAATTGTACTTTTGTCAACTGCTTATATACAAATTAAGATACAAAATTGGATTCCAAAAACAAAATTCCAATTCAGAAACAAAATTGGAGCATTAAAAGGTGTCATTGACAGATCAATAAAATTATCACATAAAGATTTTAGACAAAATAATTTACAGATAGTAAGAGAAACTTTCATTAATAATGGTTATCCAATTGAATTTATTAATAGATTAATTGCTAAGAGATTGTTTGACATTTATAATACCGAAAATAGACATAATGCACGAGTTGATGTTAACAGAGGCAAAATTATTGTCTTACCATATGTTAGAGGATTATCTAAAATAATTAAAAGAAAATTCGGAAATATAACATTCAAATTTTCTTTAAAAATAGCAATAATTTAAGTAAGCTGTCTAATAATTGCAAAAATAAGGATGATTTATGTTTAAAATCAGGAGTTGTTTACAAAATTATTGTATACTAATAAATTCTATTTTGGAAAAATAGGTAGATATTTAAAAAAGAGCATTTATGAACATAAATATAGCTTTTACATTCTTTTGATTTTATGAATGTATATATTTTGGAACATGGTATGTGAATAAAATATTTATAAATGTAGAATATTACTAAACATAATAATATATAAAAAAATGTCATATAAAAAATTTAAAATAATTAATAATACGAGGGTGGTTTGAAGTCCACGACTTCTCGAAAGGTGGCGCTATTATCGTAAATATTTTACTACTCTAAGAGACTATCATCTCATGCAAGTAGATATACAAATTTCGATCGAACGCGTATTTCATATTTTGCACGAAACCTTGAATATCAGAAAACTATCTGCAAGATGGGTGCCGCGTTTGCTCACAGTCGACAATAAACGGTCAAGAATTGTTGCATCTAAAGAATGCTTGGACATGTTTCAGCGTAATCCAACTGAATTTTTGCGGCGTTCTGTTACTATTGATGAAACATGGATTGATCACTATACGCCAGAAACGAAACGGCAGTCAAAAATGTGGACTGCAAAAAGCAAAAACTGTCGCACGGTAAATATAAAATTTATAAAGTCGTCAAACTGTGTATACACGCACACCGTTTCATGTGTATTGACCAACCACTACTCTATGCTATAGATATGCACGGGCGTATTTACAAAGTACAATTCACGCAAAACATTTTTTTGTTGAAAACACTACTAATTTTTTTGTCGAAAAATACATGAATTGAATAGAATCGAGTAGATTTTTTAATTTAAACAGATTGTTTTCACTTTGTTCAACTTCGGACAATTCAAACCTTGATTTTTTTTATTTTTTTTGTAATTTTGTTATTTTGTTTTCATTGTTCTGAAAAAGCAAAAATTAAGATCTTTGTTAGGTGGAATTTTCTGTACGTTTCTTTTTTGGACAAATCAAAAATTGAAATTTTTGATTTTTGAAAGTTTTGATGAATTAAATTTTTTGTTTATTTTATTTGTCTTTGGAAAAATACAAAAATGTTTTCTTTTATACTTTTTTTGAAAACTGTTTTTTTAATTAATTTTATATTATTAATTAATATAAATTTTTTAAGAACAAATTTTCGGTTTCCTTGTTTTTATTGCTGTTCCAAAAATAAAATTTTTTAATTCTAGTCAAGCGTACGGACATTCGAAAGACCGAGCGCCAATGGAAAATTTATTTCAATGGCGCCAAATTTAAAAGCGTTAAGGAGTTTCTTCAAAGAATTGCGGAATGCCGCAGGTTGACGTCGGTCATTTAATGAGGATATGCTCAATGCAATAACGGAGCTATTAGACGGCGTCTCCTTGCTTAGTACTGTCTCTCCCGGAAAGATTGGAAGACTTGGCAAGAGTTCTGCTATGCGGCACGTAGCTGCTACGGCGTTGATAGACGCTTCCAAAAGGAAATGATCGGCGAAGGACACCGGCGTACACAGGTCAAACGCGAGCCAATACGTGACTACGTGTTCTACTTGTTGATGATCCTGAATCGGTTCAAAGAACTATATAGAAATTCTTTCCGCGGAAGAAGATCACGAGTATGAATCGGCTTCTCGAATTCATACGAGAGGCCGAATGCGTCCTCGATGCAGAGCGCAACTACAATGAATGTTCCATGAATGATGGTTCCAACACGGAAGAGTCTTCGGGCGAAAAGCATGACTTCGATGCAGCTGATTGTAATGTCTAGGCAAGTGACCGTAACTGCATTGTAACATCACAAGTGATCTTACGACACTCCGACGATGCGCATCATTGTAACAGCAATAAGAACATGCGAAACGATGCGACGCGATCGAACGCAGGCGTCTCGCCCCATTCGCTACGGAGACCGTGTTGGACTCGAATCGTGGCTCGTTAGGGAACTGCAGCCGTAGCCGCTGCTAACCCCTTCACAGGGAAGTTGTCTACCATACTCCGTCTGCCTACCTCCGCGACGGCTTTCAGTCTGTTCTACGCCCCGAGATTCCGCGTGTATGTGTGTAATTTTATTTGTTTAAATTAAACACTTATTCTTCTTTGATGTCACTCGTTTCCGCACCTATCGCATGCAATCATTCGCCCCTCACAGATCGCTCTTTTCTGTCGCCGGATCTATCTGGGGCTTCAGCAAAGCCAGGCACATTTCTGTCTACCGACCGTATCTACTGTCCTCGTGTTCGAGACGGACACGAACCCTGTTACAATACATATATAATAAAAATATGAATTATACTTTTAGAAAGAATATAAGAGCATTTTGATAGTTCATTTACGATAATTTTTATTATTTTATTGAACAATTATTTAATCAAAATACTATTCATCTATTAATATAATAATCAAAATTAAGTAGATGTATTGGTTAGAAAAAAATTATAAGTATAACTTCATACTGCATAGAATTTACTCATTATATTTAAAAGTATAGCTTTATGATTCAGTTGTTTTTATATATTAATATATACATAATATATATAATGTATATAGTAATTGTAATATAATGTATATAATATATATAATATGTATATAACATATATAATAAATATTTTTTGCAGATTTTTATATAGAAGAAATCGATATCTTTCTTGATGACTGAAATGAAATTGAAAGTATTCACAATATTGATTATCCATTGGATTAGAGCGATATTGTAGATATCATAACTGATATGGAAGAATATGATTCTTTATTATTTCTAGATGATATTGCTGCTTGGATGAGGGAATTCGATTCGCCGTAGAATCTCTCATCGTGATTTTAAATAAAAAGCCATTTTAGTTATTGTAGCTAAACTCAAACAATGCAACCGTTTAGAAACTAAAATTATTAATCTGTTTATAAATATTGACAGAGTGCCGAGAGGTAAATCAACATATGTCTGTTTATGGCAAAGATTATTTTCTAACAATGTAAGTGGAAAAGTACATCCAATTGGAATATTTTAAGGCGATGGAAAACCAAATGGTGAAAAACTTTCGAGTATAGAAGAAAACATTAATTACAATCTGCTTATTTTATTTGCGAAGCACGAGCAAAAGCATTCAAAGCATAAAAGCATTAAAGCCTTTCCTTTAAATATAATGAGACATTATACCAGTTATCAAAAATGTAAGACTATTCACTTATGAAATATCAGAAATTTCAGAAGCTTTTATTCAAATGAGTAAATATATTTACAACGCCACTAAAAGTTTTAAAATTTTGGAAGGCAACAGAATCGCGTTTCTTTTTATTTTATGTAGGATCCATATTTTTAAAACGTATTTGAGGTACTGAATTATATATCAAATCACTGAAATTTCATTGTGAACTTATAATTTTAACTAGTCAAATTCTGTGTTATAGTAAGGTATGATAATAATAGATCCGCGCAAACATTATTTCAAGTTTTTATTACGGAATTTCAGAATTGATATGATACAAAACATATAAGTCATAACGTGCACGTTTAGAATATTTTGCACGTAGACACATTTAGAATACGTGCACATTTAGACATCGCATTCTATCATCGGAACACACAACTGCTTATAGAAATTGTCTTGATAAAACGGGATATCGTAATCAACCGTCCGTAGACGGCAATACAATATTTCTTAATAGAAACCGTATTAAAAATGTTTATATATAATATGTATAATATAATATACATACAATATATATATATATATATATATATATATACATAGTTTCGAGGTTATTGGTAAAGAACCCTATTTTACCATCATTTCTTTTGTTCAAACTAAAAAAACATAGTCTCTTGTCATAATTCTGAAGTTAATATAACGTATAAAAACAAAAATATAATTTGTCGTCACAAACTATATTCATTATGATTTGGCATACAGAACCATGTTATATGAGAAGAAGAAAGAAAGACAGAGAGAGAAAGACAGATTTATTGCTTTTCTCACGTAAAAGAAAATAAAATTGACAAAAATCAAAAAATATCCATAATGTGTTAGAGAACAAAAAAGGTAATACCGACTTACATCACACCTTCTTTAGGATACGAATCCCAAATTTGGATATGAACATTCGTTTGAGCTGACCTGGTATTAATAGTTTAAACGGATTACTTTGAATTGATATTCGTGATTCAAGACGCCACCTAGTGGCTGCTGGTGAAACTGATTGTTAAAACCATTAACTTAATTTATTGATGAAAGTAAAATGATTTTCAACAAAAAACATAGCCTATGTCCTTCCCAAGATAATATAGAATCTATATGTCAAATTTCAGAACAATCGATTCAGTAGTTTTTTCGGTTATCTTGTACAAACAAAAACACGCTTTATAATTTAGTATATATGATATGATATGATACATATATAGCCGAAGGCGAAAACAAAATGATCTATTTATTATCATTTATTATCATACATATTAATTTGTATATAAGCAGTCGAAAAAAGCACAATTAAAGTAATATTTATATATTGATCGCCCTAATACCACAAAAAGGTGAAATCTTCGTACAGAAAGATTTCTTGACCTAATGCCTCATATTTGAATAGGGATAATTGAAAGTAGAACAAAAGCAAATAATCCTTAATTTTTCAATAAGCTCATTATATTAGATACTGGAATACAGAAAGATTCGAAAGAAGCAGAGAATGCTTAAGGTTGAAGGTTAAAGACAAACTGAATTGAAATAGGAGTCGGAATACTAAAAGCATTGGTCTATTTTAGCTCAATTCGGGGAGATTATAACGACATCCTTAACGTGGCTATCTAATACTTGTATCGTTAATCTCTAGGAAGGATTGGGAGTAGCTAGTAATTTTGGAAATTTACCACCCGTGCTGCTTTCGATGAAATGGGTGTTTAGATGACTTTTCAGCTCCTCATATACAAAAATCAATTATGTTATAGAGGGAGATTCGACTAAAGAATTCTAGCGCTTCTTTTTGTTAGATTCCCTTATCAAAAAAATTTTAATCCACAAATCCTGTATAAATTCAACGCAGCGGCTGAGATTGCATCGAGTTTGACTTCTTCTTTTACGAAATAATTGCATGAATGAATGGGAAAATGCTTCTTTGCACGAATGCTTTTCCTACGATTTTTACAGCGTTTGCTGTTGCACATGTTTCTGTACTTCTTCTATATAATTAATAAGCTTATTCGAAGTCCTGATAATATTACAGAAATGTAGGTTTTTGAATCGTAATCGTGGAATAAAAATTATCAAAGTTATGAACAAAGATGTATTTGTGACCTTTCTGGCCGACGGAGCCGTCTTCGTCTTCTTCGGAACAGATTCACCGGGTAAGGTCCACTGTTTTGACTGCTCCTTGGTTTCTGGAAAGTAGTAGTGAATCCATGTTTCGTCAACGATCACGATATGACGCAAAAATTCTTTTTGATTGCGATTAAAGAACTCCGAACACTGCTCTGAACTGGTCACATGGATACGTTTGATGTCTGAAGTCAGCAAACGCGGCACCCACCGTATTGACAGCTTCCTCATTCCTAAAATCTCATATAGGATATGCCATACACAATCTTCTGAGATTTCTACTATCCCAGCTATCTCATGCACCTTTCATCGTCAGTCTGACAAAAATATCGTGGATTTTTGCTATACAGCAACTTATCCGAATATGTGGTAATCAGAAGGCGCTATGTCTGGCAAGTACACTGAGTACGGTAACACTTCTCATTAGAGTTCAAACAGGATGTTTTTGGCGGCTTTTGCAATATGTAGTCGAGCGTTGTCATGCAAAAGAATGACTTCGCGCCTATTGTTAGTGATTGCTGATCCATTGTTGATCTATTTCTGTTGCAAAACAATTCAGTTGCAATGATTCATTGCAATATACTTTGGCAGTGATGGTTTCATTCGGTCTTAGCAGCTCGTAGTATAGCACGCAGTGCTGGTCTCACCAAAAACACAGCAGTACTTTTTGGCTGTGGATGTTCCGTTTCGGCGTCGATGTAGGCGGTTGGTCTGGGTCCACCCATGACTTTTTACGCTTAGGATTGTACTAGTAGATCGACTTTTCATTACCAGTCACCATATGCTACAGAAAACTCTTCTTTTGTTGCCTGGCAAGCAAAGTCAGTGCAATGTTGTTTCGATTAATAATGGCACTTTCGTTAAAATCGTGTCATCCATTTTCCTTCTTTATTAATCTTTCATTGCGCGTAAATATTTGCCAACCCCCCTTATAAGGCGGAGGTCCTCTGTAGGAGAGACCGACGACTTACATCATATACAGTGAACCGGCCCAGGCCCCGGGTCTCTCGGAACTAAGGTACAATGATAAAACAACAGTAATAATAATACTAATAATACTAAATTGCAGCACAACACGTAATCTACCGTCTAATTATCCTAATACTCGCGACTCGTTCGTCGTCCCACCCCGGATTACGCGGTCGGAACCTCTGCCGTTTGTGGACTATTTGTATCAGTAATTCCACGATCGTTCTATGTATATTATTTTTTTTTTCGTTTCTACCCTAAGTGAACAATTTACTATTAACTATCTACATCTCTTACCCAATCGTACGGTTTCCAAATACAAACCATACTTCTTTCTCTCTCGGGCAAGGCGATTTATTCGCTCTGTTCTGTCTCTACTCTTGGGCTATTTCCTCTTCTTCTCTCTTCTCTCTTCGGGGCTGCGCTCTCTGCTCGACGGGCTAAGTGGTGGCGGTCTAATGGTTCCGCGCCAAAAGTTCCACCAGGCTGGCGTCCATCATGACGCCCTGCACCTCAGTCGGCAGGTCGTCCAATTCTCTTCACGCTTCCATCAGTCTTCGTCGTTGGGACATTGTTATGGTTCGGTCGACCCCGGTCCAAACCGCCATCAGGCGACTACGAAGTGACGCTGGGCAATGTCGGGTGCTGTGCAGCAGTGTCCGTTACTCTTCCGCCGACGGTCCTGTCGAGGGCTCCTCTCGTACTCCTTGGGAGTTGTCCGGCTGTTCACGGTCTTCTCCGTTCCTCTCAGATCTTCTGGCGGGCTGCCTGATCGGACATATGGGTCCCGTCTCATCTGCTCACGCGTCTACCAGAACACCCCTTCGTCCGCAGTTCGCGCAGTAAGTTCGCGGCGGCCGTATAAACGGCCTCTTCTTCCGGGTCCGCCCCACCGGGCACGATGTCTCGCCGGCGAATAGGTTGGAGAGCGTGACGCAGTTTGTGCAGGTGATGATCCCAGCTCTTATGATCGCTTCCAACAAACTTAGCGATCATTGGCTTCAATGTCCGGTTGCTCCTTTCAACGGGATCCACCTGAGGGTGATATGGCGGTGTGGTCGCGTGCTTTACCCCGTATTCCTCTAGTACCTGTTTTAGTACTTTGTTGTCAAACTTTTTCCCGTTGTCGGTCAGCAGATAATCTGGGGTTTCCCACCAGTAGGTAATGAGCTCTTCCAAGGCTCGTGCGACTGCCTTGCCGTCCGCAGTGCGCAAAGGCTTCATCTCAATCCATCGGGTAAATACGTCTTGAAACACCAAGATATAGCGGTATTGTCCTTTACTCTTGGGGAACTTCATCATATCTGCTGGCACAACCGCCCACGGGTGTTTTAGGATTCTCTGACCGATTAAGCCTACCGGATCAGTCTGCGACACTTTATATCTCTGACACTCTTCACAGCTGCCGACGTATTCGTAGACATCATGCCATACTCCTGACCAATAGTACTCACCTTACGGGCTACTCTATCATAAGTCTTCTCTACTTCCAAATGTCCTGACGAGACAATGTATACGCGTCTTGCAGTACATTTCTCCGGGCTTCGACTGGCACCACAAGCCGCCATCCTGAGGGAATTATATGGGATCAAGTAGCTAATCTTTGCGGTGCTTGTAGAGTAGTCCATTCTCGACCCTCCAGCTGACGAACTTGCTGGGGTTATTTTGCACCTCCTGTACTCTCTGCAAGTACCAGGGGTCGTCAATTTTCTCGAAGGCATTAATCTCGTCCTCTTCACCTAGTCCTCGTGATAAGGCGTCAGGAACGTGGTGCATGGCTCCTTTACGATGAAATATTTGAAAGTTCCATTGTTGCATCTCTAGTGCCCATCTCGCTAGGCGTCCCGTTGGCTCTCTGAAGTTCGGAAGCCATCGTAAAGCGCTGTGATCCGTTATGGCCTTGAAATGGTAACTTTCAAGGTACGGACGCAATTTTTTAATAGCCCAGATGAGTGCTAGGAACTCATTCTTGAACGTCGTATAATTTCTCCCCGCGGACGTTAATACTCTGCTGACGTATACTCACCCCACATATACGATGGGGTGCTCTCCGACCTCGAGCACTTATGTGAGTACAGTCCCAATCGCGTAGTCACTCGCATCACTCTGGACGGTGAACTCGCGGGCAAAATCAAGTCGCACTAGATCAGGCGCTCTTGTCAAGGCTGTCTTCAATGTCTGAAATGCCTCCTCCTGATCCTCGCCCCATATCCACGCTTGATTATTTTTCAGGAGCTTATACAGCGGCACTTTGATCTGCGAATCATGTTCGATGAAGCAGGCATACCGCCCTACCATACCTGAATGAATCGTCGAAGCTGCCGCTTATTCTTGGATGCTGGGTATTCGGGGCATGACCTTCTCTGGGTTCGTTCATAGCCCCTCTCGGTCTAGAACGTAGCCCAAGTACGCGAATCTGGTGTAGTTGAACTCACATTTTTTGCGGTTGATTTGCAGTCCTGCATCAACCAATTTCCCCAGTGGAAGCATACTGCTTCCAGATACTTGATGTGGTCATCGAAGCTCTCGGTCACGATGATGATGTCGTCGAGGTACGCGAACACCCAAAGCTCGTATGCAGGCCCGAACAACGCATCCACGAGTCGCTGGAATGTCATGGGCGCTTATTTGGAAATACTTGGAATACGCCTGTTTCAAGTCGATGGTCGAGATATACCGGGCTTTCCGGAGTTTGTCCAGAATTGCGTCGATTGTCGGTATCGGATAAGCATCCTTCTTCGTCCGTTTGTTTAGGTCTCTGTAGTCTATATAGAACCTATAACTTCTTGACGATCACGGGCGCGCTACACCAGTCACTCGCGGACTTTTCTGTGATACCTTTTCGGTACATTCTCTCGACCTCTTGCTCCGCTACCTGCCACATTTTCGGTGATATGCGTTTCGTCCTCTACGATGATCTGATGCTCGGTTAAGTTCGTCATACCGCTCTCTCGTTGGCTCTGGAGTATCTACTCCACTCACCTCTCTATCTCTTGCTGCTCTGCGGGCCTCAATTCTGAAATGTCTGCACACTCGGCTATACTTTGTGCTCTCTCATCGTCAGCATCGCGGACAAATTTTCTTCACTCTCCTTTTCGGGCACGCCATAATCCACGGCCTAACTTGGCTTCGATATGCCACGCATAACAAAAGTGCATGCCGAGTATGACATCGTGGTCGAGAACGTTATGTGCTCTTACCCTCACGTAATCCAATGTTCTTTCGTAACTGTATCTGTTCTGCTATGGTTAGTCGGTCTCCCGTCGCTCCTTTGACGGTTGTGCACGACCTTTCTAGCCGATCTCTATATCTAGCTGTCAGTACAGGTCCGAAGAGTGTACATATAGCTCCTGGATCGAATAATACACGGTATATCTCTCCTCCAATAGATATTATAATATAGCGACGGTTCTCCGTCCGATTTCCGGCTATCTTGTCCCTCGCGGGTTGCGTGGGGCTAGTCGGCTCCTCCATTTCCGCTGGCCTAGTGTCCTCCTCATACTCGCTACGTCTAGTCGACACGGTTCCCTCGTTTTCACCGGCTGCAAAGCTCTCGGGCAATTCCTCCACGATAATTTTCTCCATCTATCGTTTGTTGCTTTGACCATGACTTCGGTTGGAACTATGCTGAACTATGCCCAACTTGGTGACATGTAAACCACTGTCGACGCGAGCATTCTGCCTTTCGGTGCCGCGGTATGTGACAAGTATAACATATACCGGTGTCTCCTTGGACGTAGACGTAGATCTTTTCTCGGACGTTTTCTCAAATTGCGCCCTTGGCCTAATTTGCGGCTTATTCGAAGGTCGCGATGTGTATTCTGTCGTCCATCTGATCGGTCCTTGCGTGTAGCCTAGATTTTTCTTTATCTCTCGGACGTTATTGTTCGACGGTTGACTCTTCACAATCTCTACCCAAGTCTCTTGCTTTAGGCTATTGGTAGACGTCCTATTTTCCTCGACTGCGGAAACTTGTCAATCTCGTTTCTTCCGTCGTCTTCAACGCTCTTTTCTGCTGTAACCTCGGTTCGTATCAATCTCGTTGATTTCTTTGACCTACCTTTAGGTGCATGATAGACAGCCTGCGGTATCTGACATTTGTCCATCGGTGGAGGCGGAGTATATCTTTTATCGTATTAGAGATTTCCTTCTCTAATCTACGACTGTACTTCTCTAAGTGACCCAGTATATATATCACCTTTTCTCGTAAATATTTTCTGTATATCGGCCGTAGATTGCGATAGACTATTTTCAAAAGCCGTCGCACCGAAGGTTTCCTCTTGAATCGCGCGGATAATAATGTTTAGGCTTACCAGATAATGCGTAATGGTTTCACCATGACCTTGGGTCTGTACTTTCGATTCGCTCCATAGCAGATCCCGATCCAGTGGCTTCGAGTACTGCTGCCGCAGACGACACTTGATATCTCTTCACGTACACACATCATTTCCAATGCTCCTAACCCAGCTTTGAGCTCCGCGGCGTAAGATACATGGCATGGCTTCGAGGAGGGCTTCTTCTGATATTCCCAAACTTCTTTGGCAATCGATGAACTGTTCCAAATATTCCTCCGGGACATCATAGTATTCACCTGCAAATTTTATTCTCCAGCTTTGCAGTATCCATATGTCGCTATGTACCGTTTGAGGTGATCGCTGCTTTCTCTCTTACGGTCTGTCTCTCAGCGGGCTTCGTACAGACTTACATTCCAAGTGACTTCCATCAGTCGAACTTCCTTCAGTACTGTTGTCTGCAGGCCGAAACGCCTCGCTCTGGCTGTCCGATGACTAGGACGAGCTTTAGCCTCGGAATTTTTGGTCGGATGGTGATTCGGAATGCTGCCGTTGATGCACTCGTCCGTTTGAATATGCCGCATTGCCTTTCGATCTCCTGCTTTCTCGTCTATGCCCCGCGTTAGCTTCTTCTCTATTAGTTCTCGCGGGCTCGTTCGATCGCGTACCATCTTTTCCCTTTCTTTCTTTCTGTTTCGTTGAACCGCTAGTCCTAGCTATATCTGTTTGTTGGTTGTCGTTTTTCGAGCGTTTTCGTGGCTCGTCTTGATTCGGTGAGCCCTCCCTCACTTTTCGCTGGTATCGGTGCTTGTTGCCCCCTTAATACACTTCCGGTCTGTCTGAGGCTTCGCTCCATTATATTATATTGTGAGGCTGACGGATGCACTAAACGTACCAACTGGTCCGTACCTCCTGGCGTCGGGATCTCCATGGGTACCCGCGGCAGCTGGGTCTCGGGGGCTAAACTCGTTCGCCATCCCATCGATCGTGAGTCTTGCCCGTATGCAGAGATCCATCGGGATGGCCAACATGCGTCATTGCTTGGATAGGGCACCCATGGTGTAACCCTCTATGTCCATCTCTCTGCGTCATGCCAGAGACTGCTCCGGTCACCGTTGACATGATAGGCCGGGTGATCATGGTAAATGGCATTTCACTGCATACCGTCGAGAATGACGTGGTAATCGTCGCGATCACCTCTGTCCGACCAAACATAGCCGCTGATGTGCTTACGGCCTCCGCGATGGTGGTGAACAAACTTGCTCCTAATAGCGGCATCTCCTCTGCCTCCTCGATGACAGACGTTTTCAGGGCTGGTAGCATTTCCTCAGCCGTGTCATCTCCCGTGTTCTCATCCCACACAAGGTACCACGGTACATCTTTTCGAGTTCCGAGCGCTTTCTACGCGTATCGTTTTTTTCTCTTTATTCATCCATTCATCAACTGAAATAACATACAAAAAAAAATTTTTTTCCGCGGCTCGGGCACTTAGTCTCCGAGGCGAGTGGATGAAAATTGTTTTAAGTCCACGTCCGACCCACTCGGGCATGACTACTGCTCATACTTATTTCTCGATCGTCCAACGGCGGGCTATCTGACACACTCCTATCCAATACTACTGGCGCCTTCTCTCTCTACCGCAGGCCTAACTCGACCGGTCGCCTAACGTCAACTGCGGCGTTCGCGTTGTACCTCACTCATCTGCTGGTGCGCTCGCAAATTGGCGGCAGTCGCCTCGAGCGGTTTACACGCACCTCGGCGCGCGCGGTGCACACTCTATCTCTATCTCTCGCACTCCGTCCCGCGGTACACGCACTCTGGCTCTCTCTCTCTCTCTCTCTCTCACACACATACACGCTAGCTCGCGGTCTTCGTTATGGAGCTGTCGGCTCTTCTCCTCGGTCAGCACTCTCGTCCTCGGGCTTATGGCTCGTACACGCACACACGTTCTCCTGTTTGCGTATACGCCGCCGTCGCGCCGCGGTCCGTGGCCCGGGCTTACAACTACGCAGTCACTTGTCATCGGTACTCACCGAATATGCTGTCACCGCTGTGGATGAAAGATGCGGGCGGTGCTCGGACTCCCTCTCCTTCTACCGGATGGAACACTCGGTTCGCATGAACCGCGATAACACTCCACTCGTCCGGGCTGACCGTTAGTTCACTCGTCGACTTCGCGGTTGCTGCGCACTTCGTTCAAGGCAATCACTTCACGCGCGTTCTTTAACACCAAAAATCATGGCTCTAAGCTTAACAAGTTACAATAATCGCTAATAAAACAGGAGGAAAAACCCGGGAAACTCAGTGTGTCACTCAACGGTCGAACGTGCAATAATCGTCCCTCTGCTCGGCGCGTCTTACCCTTCCCCCTCTCTTCACCGGGCTCTCTCATTTCTCTCGCTCTTTCGCGCGGCGGCGGCATACGCTTCTCGCTCTTGCAAAGTATACGACGGGTGCGCGCGTATCGATTCAGGCTTGTAGTCGTTGCTCCGCTCTTTTTTGCTGTGGCTTCGTTTGGCGTGAAATGCCGATTAGTAGCTAATACGCACACTTACATGACCTTCGTCACAATATATATATATATATATATATATATATATATATTATAACCGTCGTTTCGACGGTCATGGATTGTGCGTCGTTCGATCTCACAATACCGAATATGCTCGAGAGCGACGTGATGCTATCGCGATGCGCGCTCGACAAACAGGAGACACGGTCGAACCGCCGAACTGAGTAGACGTATTCTGAACCCGTTCTCGCAAAAATTACCAACGAACGTGAAGCCAAAGTGAAAGAGAGAGAAAGAGAGGCACCAAGTGTACCTGTCAGTATATTATATATATACAGTGTCAGCCATGCACGATGGTGTCCAGCGCGAAGAACGCAAGGACACGCAGCCGCCACAGCATACGCAGTGCTGCCGAGTCAGCAGCCATCTTGGTGGTATCTCCAGCACAAGGCCGCAGCCGAGCCGCCGCTGTCCATTGCTACAACGTGGCATCCAATCCGTGCCTCCTGGACGACAGACACCCTGAGCCGAGAGCACCGCTGATCAACGGCATCTATCCGGCAACTACCAATGACTATTCTATAATAGATTCCGCGGCCTCCAATATAAGGATAGCTCCTTTATATGAATGTAAAATATAAATAAAGAATAGTTTAAATAAGTACATCAGAACTTGGGATATATTAATGTACATAAATAGATGAGTGACGTACACAAGGAACGTATCGCTGATACAACTGGGCATTTCATTGTACTGAACTAACAGATGATTGAAAATAATGTTTTTAATAAATAATAGATTAACATTAATAATAATAATTTATAATAATTTCCAAAACAAAGGGAGTGTCGATAAGTAAAACTAATAATACATTTCTATTGAATATTTTCGTTCATGACATTAGTATAAATAAGTGAGTTTTAAACATTTAATTAATTAACAATAGTATCTTACCGTGTATCTTAACATCTGCTGACATACACTAACAAAACTAGATAAACAACACCTTCAACGCTAATGATTGAGAATTATAACAAAGCAGAAAGTTACAATATTCAGCATATGTCTAATGCAAACAATAGGAAGTGTGTTAAAAGAAATATCTAGGTTACTAGCAGTAAATCAATTGAAGAAGAGATGGTTAATGCAATAATAATATATAACAACAATAAGAACATCATAAAAATAAATTAACGCAAAATAAAAATGAACAATAAACAAATTTCGCATTAATTATCCAATAATAAATAACAAATAAAATTTTGATATATGATCATTAACAGCGCTGGATAAATGTTAGTGAATGTTATAATAATTAATTCCAATTATTTAAACAATCACTAAACTCAAATAAGCTTCAAGGTAGTCAAATAAGAGGAAATAAGTAGATAATTTTGGATAACACAAACATAAATAAGTTACCTGTATAAACGAAATAACAAAATTAATCATAAACAATTATAACATATTGAGGATTCGATAATATCTACGTTTCAGGGGTAACTACACTAATACCGTAAGCAAAGTAAAGAAACAAACATCGACGAGTGAAGTAATTTAATCAAATTTTGAAATAAATACATCAACCAACATAAATACGAGAATACCTTGTTAATAATAAATTAACGTAAACAAATAAATAAAAATAAAATTTTTAATTTATATAAATAATCAAATCGATACAAGGAATAACTATACTATAAATAGTTTTATTGTACTTTTGTCGACTGCCTATGAACAACTCAATAAATACTTTTTTTTCATTCGTCTTACAGTCCAATCGATCCAAGCCGTAGCGAGCTTGAAACGTTGGACTGGATCTCCAATTAGGTAAGGGTGTTGGGGACAGTCAGACTGCACTTTACTAATAAAAATTTTTTTCAGCTAATATTTTATTTTCAGATAAGTCTACGGGGGTGCCTGTAAACAAGGACAGTCTGACTGTCATTATAATTTTTTATTTAATTTTTATTTTTATTTTTATTATTTTTGTATATTGATGTATTAATGTTAATGTAGATATGTATTGATATTGTTACGTATTGTTTTCGATTGATTTGATTGAACTGTAAGACCAATGAAAAAAAGTATTTATTGATATGTAAATCTCTAATTTCCAAATTAAGTAATTTATTTTTGAAAAAGAAAATATATTTCTTTAGATCATAACAAACACTATTATTATAAACCTGCAAAAAATATTCATCATGAAATCTATTATTAATGTGTACCGAAAATATATTTGATTTCTTGCATCTAATAAGGAATGTAAGATTTTCTTTAAAAATTACAATTGTTAAATTCATTTTTATCCATTTTGAACAATAATCATTAATAATAATAATACTACCATATTTACAATAAATTTCTCTAAAATAAATCATCAGTCCCTGATCAGGAGCCGTAACGAGCTCGAAACATAGGACTGGATCTTCAATTAGGTAAGGGTGATGGGGACAGTTAGATTGCATTTTACTAACAAAAATTTTTTCAGCTAATATTTTATTTTCAGATTAGTCTACGGGGGTGGTTGTAAACATGAACAGTCTAACTGTATATTGATGTATTAATGTTAATGAAAGATATGTATTGATATTGTTACGTATTGTTTTCGATTGATTTGATTGAACTGTAAGACCAATGAAAAAAAAATATTTATTGATTTATACTATAAATAGATTTACAACTAGTCTAAATGACTATAGCCATATTAACCAAATTAAATATTAATCTGAAAAAGATCGAAATCGCATCAACACCAAATAAAGGCAACGTAGTCGCGAGTCTAGAGAGACGGCTGAATAACATATTCGCCAAAATGAACAAAGAAGAGCTCTTAAGAGAGGCTCTATATCGGAACGTGAGACTAGACGAGTCACCAGATGTCTTCCACAATATATTAATTCACTATGAATTACGTCGCCTTCACAGAAGAAATGCAGCGAAATGGAAAGACTCAGACAAAGTCGACGCACCGGTAATTTACATGAGTTATCAGACATCATGCACGTATGAACTCAACGAAAGTCGATACCAGATCAACAGGAGCCACGAGTACAGCACCTGAGAAAGGTAACCCCGACCGTGGAATAGTAGGAAATAAAAATACATCAAACGTACAACAAAGCTGCAGCATCATATTGCCCCTAGGTCAATTAATCCCATATATCTTCCTAACACAAGGCAAACCCTCGACATAATACACACTATACATAATATCTGTATAGATAACGTCAACAATATACCGGGACATGGAATAATGCCAACAGCTTGGAAGCAGCAATGCAGCAATCTTCACACCGATTTCATCAAGAAATCAATCGTAACGACTTTAACTGAATTGACAAATTGCAATGGTTTGGCCAAAAAATAGAGTTATAGAAGGAGCTAACCAAGCCATATAATGCATCGTAACAGGCAGAAAAATGCATGTTCAGGACACCTGCATGCTCCTCAGCAGGCCGAGTAAGTCCAGGCAGCCGATCAAGCGTGGCAGCTTTACAGGACAAAAGACCTAAAGAAACAAAGAAACAGGTCACTCTAGCCAAGCCGATAGTTTCGATATTGACGAAAAAAGAACAAAAGTGACGAGATCCAACCTCAGAAGAGAGAAAAAGGAATCCTTCTCCGACGAAAAACAGAAGACAATCACCAGAAAGGCAGTCTGAACGAATCAGAAGCTCCCGAAGTCCCTCTCCAGGTTACCAACCACAATCATCTCATGAGCAATATACAGACCCTACTAGCCATCATCAATCCTAAACAGAAGTCCCTCATCCCGATATAACAGAACGTACACACAACGGAGCCCCGTACGTACGCATACACCGTGCCTAGATACTACAGACACCGTTACACACAGCCACGTTCGGAAGATAGATGAGGCAGATTAACTAGGCGTGACAGACAACGCCGAAAAAGCTCTCCGACACCTCCTAATAGAGAGCCTAGGAGGAACAGCTCCGGGCCAAACAATAGACCGTGCTGGATATGCAACAGCCTGGTTCACTGAGCGCATTGATGCCGCGATAAGCGTAGGTTTCACTGTTTTAATTGCGGGAAAAAAATGATGTGACATGCGCTAAGTGCGCATGCTGTGGTCCCCATAGACATATGTCGAAGAACTAAGAAGGGGATCGGAGAATGGAGTCAATTCCGAATCCCTTAGTCACAACACTCCACAAACCAGCGATACGTATATCTAATACACTTCACATGTAGCAAACATCACCCTACGAGTGAAAGAAGGCACTCGTTCGCACCCCCTTGCAATAATACGGGATGACGAAGGACGACGAGAATCTACTCTTCCTGAATTTGGAAATAGTAGGGAAATATTCCTAGCATTGGTAGATCCGGATGCTGGAAACTCATAGATAGGTCTACAACCGAAAAAGAGGATCCATGCGGCGATCACACTAGTTGTATCTCATATACAACTAACCGACGGATAGCTATGCACCAATGACGAAGAAGTCGATCTAATAATAAATACGACGATCAAGCAAAATGGGATGCTTCAAAGTTTCGAACTCACTAAAGTACGATGTCATTCTAGAAATGGATATCCTAGTGAAGCTCCAGATAACGATTGACTTTGCAGAAGTCACTTGGCATACGCCAAGAAAAATATTCCGGCGATTTGCAAGCAGGCAGGGAGACCACATGCAAACGATGCGTTAGCAGCAGTAGCGGACGTGGTCACACTAAATCAGAGAGAAAAGCAGTCGCTTGGGAGTATCCTGAAAGGCTGACTGACAAAACAGAGGAACAAACTACTCCC
Source organism: Sycobia sp. Sy_11 (assembly GCA_018907035.1). Taxonomy (NCBI): domain Eukaryota; kingdom Metazoa; phylum Arthropoda; class Insecta; order Hymenoptera; family Epichrysomallidae; genus Sycobia; species Sycobia sp. Sy_11. Next base: position 1,589,925 of record JACCIC010000122.1, on the reverse strand, counting down.
GATAAAACTACCACATCAGCGCACAAGAGCACCGACTCATCAAATAACGGATACGTCGCATACCCGATTAATTGCTCCGACAGGCGCATGCTGAGATTGATAGACTACTGAGCGAAGGAATTATAGAAGCTTCAAAAAGTATTGTGCCAAAGAAGAATCGTAAGATCGGTCTCAGCCAGGCATACCACCAGGTCCCGTTGGACGAACAAAGTAAGTCAATCACGGGATTTACCGTACCACAGAAGGATCTATACCAGTACACGCGAATACCCTACGGACTCAGGAATGTCTCCGCAAGCTTACAGCGCGGCATGGATATCATATTTGGTCCCGAGTGGCAACGCTCAGTATCCATGTATCTGGACGATATTATCGTCTCCACAAACTCATTCGCAGAACATAGACAGAAACTGACAGCGTCTCAAAGGACTTGAAATAAACAGCGGAAACTCTGAATTCGGCTGTCCCGTGATAAAATGTCTAGGGTTTATCGTCGACAATAATAGCTTGCGGACTGACCCATACAAAGTTAAACCAGTGAGTGTCTATCCAGCTCGAAAGAACATTAAGCAGCTTCGAGCATTCATTGGAATGGTCAGGTGGTATGCTCGCTTTATAGAAAGCCTAGTAGAAGTCAAACTACCCCGAATGAAGCTATTAAACCAAAACGTACGATGGACATGGAAAAACGAACAGCAGGACGTTTTAACAGATTAAAAATCTTCCTAACACAAGCGGCAGTATTGACGAGGACCGTGACAAACAGCCCCTACACCTTACAGACGAATGGCAGCAACTACGCTCTTGGAGCTGTGTTAAGACAGCTAATCCAGGGAGAAGAGAATCCCATAGGATACGCTAGCAGAACGCTAACTGAGCCTGAAATTAATTATAAAGTCAGGGAGAAAGAATGCTTAGTGGTACTATGGGCTGTCGAAACATTCCGAGGCTATTTATTAGGCGAGGCTTTCACAGTCATAACGGACCATAGCAGTTTAAGGTGGCTGCATACGCTGAAAACCCCAGCAGGATGCCTGGCACGATGGGCCACGGCTTTATAGGTCTATAACATGCAGGTTGTCTACAGAAAGGGTGCACTTCATAAGGTGCCTGATACACTATCACGATCAGTCACCAAAAACGGGTCACAGACTGCTTCTCTCATGACCATAGAAAAAAATGAATGGAAGACCAACAAATTGAAACAACTGAACCTCCAACCCCAAAGTCATGCAGACTGAAAGACTGTGAATGGTCTACTATACAAACATCACCCCAATCTGAGATCGATAACATTAGGAACTCACACCGAGACTGTAACTTAGTAGCTGGGTCGAAAGACAGAGAGAGAATAATGCATAAGTGCTACAACACGACAACATCAGGGAATGTCCTAGTGGAAAAGACTCTTCACAAAATCCGCCAAAATTGCTAATGACCTACCATGAGAGCAGACACATAAAAATATGTAAGAAATTATCCAGAGTGTGAAATCCATAAGGTATCACACAGACACATATTTGGAGGGGGAAAGAGACAGTACCATGGAGTCAAAGAAGTTAAAGACGACGTAACAGGAATCGTCAGACTATAAAGAGGAAGAAAGTGGCGTACAAATGACGCAGATCACTGTGATGCCCATCGTAAAGGAGGATACTAAGACCGAATGAAACCATCACTGCCAAAATATATTGCAATGAATCAATGCAACTGAATTGTTTTGCAACAGAAATAGATCGACAATGGATCAGCAATCGCTAGCAATAGGCGCGAAGTCATTCTTTTGCATGACAACCTCACCCAGTCCCTGATAAGGAGCCGTAGGGAGCTCGAAACCTTGGACTGGATCTTCAATTAGGTAAGGGTGTTGGAGACAGTCAGATTGCACTTTACTAACAAAAAATTTTTCAGCTAATATTTTATTTTCAGGTTAGTCTACGAGAGTGACTGTATACAAGGACAGTCTGATTGTCATTATAATTTTTAATTTAATTTTTATTTGTATTATTTTTTATTGTTACGAATTGTTTTCGATTGATTTGATTGGACTATAAGACCATGAAAAAATATTTATTAATAATTAAATACTTTTATTAAAAGATTTCTGTATTTAAAAAGTCAATATTTAAATGCTTGTGCTTCATTTAATAAAATTGAACAAATATTTAATAGTTTTTAACAACTCGTTTGGTATAATTAAATAAATATATTTCATCTTTCTATTAAACTATATACTTATTAATGTAAATACGAGGTGTGTTCAAAAAGTAACGAGAATTTTTATATTTCGCGGATTTGGAGAATCCACCAGTATAAAAATTTGTTTTATTATGTTGCTACGCATACCCCTGAAATACGATAAAATTTTCAGCTATATTCATTGCTTACTTTTCAAGTGGCAGCTGCTCACGTTAGATGTGTTTTTTCGAGCTCGGCGATTTTCATTTTTGAAAAAAATTGAGCAAAGAATTTGTATTCAATTTTGCGTAAAAAATGAAATAAATTGTAGTGAAGTTTGTAAAATGTTAACAAAGACATATGGTGAGTCTCCTATGAGCAAAGCAAGGATTTACGAGTGGTATAAGCGTTTCCAAGATGGAGCACACCAAAACCGATGAAAACGTGAAAAAAGTGAAAGAAATAGTTATCAACGATCGCTGAATCACAATCAGAGAAGTCGCTGATGATATTGGCATTTCAGTTGGCTCATGCCATGGAATTTTTTCGGATGTTTTGGATATGAAACGTGTGGCAGCAAAATTTGTTCCAAAATTATTGAATTTCGAACAAAAACAGCGGCGAATGTAAGTTGCTCAGGAGTCGCTAAATGAAGTTAATAACGATGCAGAACTATTAAAACGTGTTATAACAGGTAACGAAACATGGGTTTACGGATATAATGTCGAAACTGAGTCTCAATCATCTGGATCGTCAAAACCGAAAAAAGCTCGATAAGTGCGGTCGAATGTGAAGGTTATGCTCACTGTATTCTTCGATATCAATGGCATAGTGCATCATGAATTTTTGCCACAATGTCAAACAATCAATAAGGAGTACTATCTACAAATTCAACACCGTTTGCGTGAAGCAATCCGAAAGAACGCCCGGATTTGTAGCAAAACAATTCATGGTTTTTGCATCGCGATGATGCACCTACTCAGATTTCATCATTTCATAGCTTGTTCGTAAATTTTTGGCCAAAAACAAAACTTTAACGATGCGTCAGCCTCCATATTCGCCAGATATGGCTCCATGTATCTTTTTTCTATTTCCAAAAATAAAGAGAATATTAAAAGGCCGTCGTTTTAAAAGCTTAGATGACATTAAAGAGCTGAAAGCTATTACAATGATCAAGTTTCAAAAGTATTTCGAGAAATGGAAAAAATGTGGGCACAAGTGCAGTATATCCGAGGGGGATTACTTTGAAGGTGACAAAATAGATATTGATGAATAAATAAATATTTTTTTTTATAAAACGAAAATCCTTGTTATTTGTTTAATACACGTTGTATATTTTTTAAATTTGAATATATATATATATATATATACTTTTTTCAAATATCTATTTATTTAATTTTATTTTTTATCTATATCTAGTTGCAATTATAAAATTTAGGAAATATTTATTATATTTCAATAATTAATTTATTAAATGTAAGAAATATATTTTTGCTATTATCTATCTATACCTCGCTGTTCACACCTGTCGTCATCTATGCAGTGGCAGGTTGGCACGATTTGATGTGTATTGAACAGCAACGTAAATTGGCAAGTGCTCAAAAGCATGCACTGAGTAGAGTCACCGGTGCATACAGCACCACCCCGACAGTCATCCTAGCAGTGATAGTGAGAGAACTCCCCATCGTGCTAGAATGCAGGAGTAGAGTGGAACTGTATGATAACCGTAAAAAAGCAGCGTCACTTGAGTTCCAACGTCGTACCGCGCGAGAGGTAATAGAACGATACCTCAATGACTAGCAAGAAATCTGGAATAACTCGACAAAACGTAGGCTGACATATTCTTGCCTACCTAGTGTCAGAGACAGAATAAAGGCAGACTGGATCATGACGTTGCGATGGCTAATCCAGTTCCTCACTGGACATGGAGACTTCGGGTCATATCTCTCTCGCTTTCATTTGAGAGAGAGAGAGAGAGAGAAAGAGAGAGAGAGCGATACATGCTCATGTATCTCAAAGAGATAATAACACCTCTAGTGAGGTCAGAGCTCTCTTGAACCAGGCTAATTACAAGGCCTTCGAAACTCTAATGAAAGAATTCCTCCAGACCAACGAGTCACTCGAAGCGATAGAGAATCTTCTAGAAGCAGATATTGCAGAGGAACCTGAATAGACAGAGAGGGAACTGACAGTTTGGAATTTACGGTCAATTTATACAAGAGAGCAACTAATCATATACTGACAAAATATTATACACATATATATATACACATAAGCAAAGATATTTTATTATAGACAGGCACTATACACTGGTCTAAAAACTAGTAAATAAGAAACCGCTATAAAACAAACCAGTCTTTACACTTATTAACAACTGGAAATACATGGTGCAATAAACAGTGGTTCAGAATCCACTATAAGCTGTAGGTCCATACAAATCGCGATAATGTACAGATCTGTAACTAAAAGAAAAGTTCAGAAAAAATGAAAAGTTTTGGAGCAGAACCAGCCAATAAAGCGAAAGCTAGGCATGGCCGCGAATGTTTATGTGTAACAAAGCAAAATTGAGCAACCTTGGTTTTTTTATATATACGAGGGTTAGAGTTGTATGAATCTCCTATATATGTATAGAAGAGAATAACAACTCCGCAGACAATATATTAGATAGGTCGGGATATACGTATATATTCTGTGGAGGGAGTTCTTCATCATCTGTCCGTCAGATGGTATTGCAGTAGTTAATTCCTTTTACCACTCTATTATTATTTCTCCATCGTATTCCTGTATGTATAGCGTGTGCTAAATGAACGTGGGTGCAATATAGGTAGGGCTATAGTCTATAATCTATTATAATTATTTATAAATAATAAATTATTTCGTTGTATATTAGAATTTGTTTCATAAATTGATTATTATTTTTTTATATAGATTCGGTATTGATAATTGGTCGGTTTCCCTCCTTTTCTTTTTAGGAATTTTCCTTATTAACATAATTAATTTTAAAAAAAGGACTATAGGGATTAAAAGTTTATGAATAATTTTGAAGGACCTACGGTCTAAAAAGGTTCAATGTAAATTAACCTAAACCGTTGAGGGACCTTTTTCCTCTATTAACGAATCAATAAAAATATTTATTAATTTGTATATAAGCAGTCGACAAAAGCAGAATTAATGTAAATCATTCAATAGTATTGAAGAATTTTTTAATTCGGCAACCGCCGTTGCGTTACAGAACTTAATAGACGAAACTATGGTCGCCCAACTGCAGGAGCTGCTTGGAGACATGTGAGGGCAGGGCTTAGCTTTGACGATGGCCCACCAAGGCTACCTAAATGCCCGACCTATTCCTCTAAGTTGGTTCCTTCCGGATTCTACCTTTGAGATCGACGAAGAGGTAAAGGAGGAATATCCGGGTTCGAATGAAGCGGAATATGTCCCTCGACGACGTTTTTTGAACAATGCCGGATCCTTTTCGTCCGAAGAGCGACGCAAGAGGAAGGGAATCTTCTTCGCTGCCTAATGGAATTTTATGGGCTGAGACCAACCCTCCCAAAGCTGAGACTTCTGTTCAAGAGGCGGTGAGTTCTGAATCCCGATCTCGACCTCCACGGGATCAGACTACCCCTCCCGAATCTGGAGCTTCAGGACAAGAAGGGGTGTGTTGCGACCAAAGAGAAGAGAGCAATCCCTTAATGTGGGTTGAGGGCCCTTATTTTGGACCAGGGCCATCTTTCACATCTCCCAGAGCTGGAGTACCCGATCAAGAGAAGGTAAAGATAAAGATTGTGGAGCGAGAAGAGGCCCCCCCCAGCAGCAGTCACCACTCCTGGGGCTCAAGACCCTGTATTCCGCTATCGAAGTCATCGCTCAAAAGTACATCGAAATCATATGGTCGCTCGTCCGCTCCCCCGAAGCAGGACTTTCGGGTATCAGAGAGGGCGATGTACCTCCTCCACGGCTGACTCCGCCATAATGTATGGATCGACGACGATTAAAAGCCTTGGATAATTTTAAAGCCAACGCTGATATTGCCAAGAATTCCCAAACAAGGTCATTAATACTTAAATTATGCTTTTGTCGACTGCTGATATAGAAATTAATAAATATTTTCATTGGTCTTACAGTCCAATTAAATCAATGGAATATGATACGTAATAATATCAATATATATTTATATTAATATTAATACATCAATATACAAAAATAATAAAAATAAAAATTAAAAATTAAATCAGTCCCTGATGAGAAGCCGTAGCGAGCTCGAAACGTTGGACTACGTCTTCAATTAGGTAAGGGTGATGGGGATAGTCAGATTGCACTTTACTAACAAAAATTCTTTCAGCTAATATTTTATTTTCAGATTAGTCTACGGGGGTGCCTGTAAACAAGAACAGTCTGACTGTCATTATAATTTTTAATATTTATTTTTATTATTTCTGTATATTCATGTATTAATATTAATATATATTGATATTAATACGTAATATTTTCGATTCATTTAATTGGAACGTAAGACCAATGAAAATATTTATTAATAAGAGTCATTCATCTCTGAGAAGAGTTGCGGGATCGACCAAGCGGTAGAAAACAGATCGGTCCCATTATAGCCCAACAGGTCGATGACTTGGAGGAGTCAGCGAAAGGCCAGTAAGCATTCCTGAGCTTCACCGGCAGCGCCGAGAAAAACAAAGAATGGAGGAGCTTACCGCAGCACTCGCTCGCCAAAAGATCAATGAGGCCGAGGCAAAGCAATTGCATGCCGAGCTCCTCCGTAGTCCTGAAGAGGCGCGCCGGTTGGGGTAGGGTATCCTCTCTTGCCTTCGAGATTCCGCGGAGGAGCGTCTGCATGCAAGAGCAGCTTCGGAAACAGACCAGAGGGAGTCGTGGTAGGAAAACACCAGAGTGTAATACCGGTGACCCCGTTTGTGACGGTAGGGGAAGTCCGTCGAGCAATCCGTGTAAGGATCCTAGTGGACGATACGACCGATACCACCGGTATTTCTTCGGCGTATATCCTGGCGTCACGAGATATGAAATGTGTCCGAATCATGACGTCCATAAGATACTAAGAAAACCACTTTTGTTTCAGAAAGGCCGTTGAGGTCCCGAGAGCTGTTTCTCTCTCGACTACAATACCGAACAACAAAGAAAAAGGATAATTTGATTGTTTATTTGTTCGTTTTGGTGTCGATGTAAATAGTTTTAGGCTAAATAAATTATTTTCCCATAATAAAAATTGTAATTCCTAAAATGATTTCCCTTTTTCTATCCATTATTTCCTTTATTATCCCATCGGTTCTGTTGCAGTGTCGTATAACGACGCACCAGTGTCATATAATACACGAATCCGGTATTCTGCAACCTATACCCGAATCCACCAGCGCGCTTCCTCCGGCCGTACAACTATCTAGCCGAGATTTAATTCGGTACGGTGATATTTTACCTCGATATCACTGGGCAATCCTCCGGGCAGCGTAATGCTCGAAGATCCTGTTGGCCTCGAGAAGTTCCCCCCTTTCAATCATGTTCATGGACAGGTGGACTTGAACGTGGCGTAGAAATACCACGGGCTGGAGGTTACAAAGAAACCGAAAACTCTTCCTGTGCAGTGAATGATTGATACACAAATGCGTCTTGCATTTGCACCTTCTTTCGTGCAGGATCGTCGACCAGTCTTGTACTGCTGACCGGTACCGAATGGACCTGCGACAGAGCAGAGAAATGTGTTAACATGTCAGCAATTGCTTTTTCCTGAGGTCTTGAACTGCCATATACCGCACAATATCTTTCATTGTAAATGGACGCGAACTGTCAGGTAGAGGGCTGGCGATTACATTTGACGTAATATTCCGACTTGTGGGAGAAGTTAATTGTGTTAATATGGCAGCAATTACAATTTTAGGTTATGGTACAGAGTTGCGTCACTCGAAGTATACGCAACGTCTGGAAGGGGGTGCAACTTGTACAGGTTATCTTATCCATTCATGTTAATAATTATTACTAATATGTAAAAGGGAGGGAAAAAGGGAAAGAGAGAAAGAGAGAGAGAGGGAGGATTAGATGTATATTATATAATAATTTAGGTATAATATAATTCCATATGATCAAATTTGACCCGAACTGGTGCATTTAAAATCCTTAATTAAAATTAAATTCTTAATGTTGTTTTGAAATTTGAGTGCCATAACTCGATTAGCGTGTGTTTGTCAGCTATTTGTTTACGACACAAAAAGTATAACTGGTGATGATGACTATGGAAAAATGTTGATCAATAATTTTGCACAAAATTTTGTGTATTCAATGGAATTACGGCTACGGAATCGTTGGAAAAGTTACAGAAGTGTTTTGGTGAGTCTATTTTATCGCGAACGCAAGTACTTGATGCAAGTCGCCCATCCACCTCTGTTAACGACGATAACATCGAAAAAGTTGAGGAAATGACGCTCCAATCGTCTTGTCGGCATCAGAGAGATCGCACAGGCTCCCAACATCTCTTATGGATCGACTAAACATTTCTTCGTTAATGTTTTGCCCATGAAGCCTGTCGATACGAGACTCATTTCAAAACATCTGAATACTTTTCAAAAACAACGTGAAGTAGAGGTCGCAAATAAGATGCTTCAAAACGTAGCTGATTTTTCAACATTCATCAATTATACATCATTACTAATGACGAGACATAGGTTTATGAACATGAAGTCGAAACTGCCCAACAATCTAGCGCATGGCGCTCCAAAAATGAACCGAAACCGAAAAAACCATGTCAAAGTCGGTCGAAAATCAAGGTGATGCTCCTCGTTTTTTACGATTAGCATGGGGTGATTCACCATAAATTTGTTTCAGGAGGTCAAACAGTCAATAAGGAGTACTACTTGGCCGTTTTGAGACAATTCAAAATTTCACTACGTGAAACAATTCGTCGTAAATGACCGGATTTGTGGGCAGACAATTCGTGGTTTTTTCACCACGATAATGCGTCGGCACATTCCAGCATGATTGTGTTCGATTTTTTGACCAAACACAAAATGAAAGTCATCGCTAAGTCACCGTGTTCGCCAGATTTGGATCCCAGTGATTTTTTACTACTTCCTAAACTCAAAAATCTGCGAGAAACCCACTATGCGTGCATTGAAGCCATAAAAAGTGATTCGCTAAAGGAACTGATGGCAATCTCAGGTGAGGCTTACAACAAAATTATTTCTTTTTATATTAAAATTTGTTTCATAAATTGATTATTATTTTTTTATATACATCTCGTTTTAAAAATCCGTCGGTTTGCCTCCTTTTCATTTTAGGAGTTTTTTCTGATTAAGATAATTAATCTAAGAAAAAGGACTGTAGGCATTAAAGGTAAGTTTGTGGATAATTTCATTTATTTTCAAAAAAGGTTAAGTGTAAATTAACCTAAGCCGTTGAGCGAGCCTTTTCCTCTGTTAAAGAGCACTCAAAACCGGGTAAAAAGCGACATTCTAGTCGATTCATAGAAGCTTTCGCAATTTTGACTGAACCTATGAACTTAAACTGATTGTAAAAGGGCAGTTTAACTATGAAGCGCACATCAGAATTTCTACAATACGTGGTTTTGAAGTGATCCAAAATTTTTGTTCTGAAGGAGACATATACTATTCCTGAGGACACTCTTCTGACTCCCAGAAGTAACTGATTACCTCAGAAAGCTGATGATCTACTGCTAAATGATGTACCGTTCATTCCGTGGTATTATCGGTGTCTGCGTTCTCGATTAAAACCCAGCCAAAGCAGACGATAGAGCCACCGGAGCAGTATATGGGAATGGAGCTGAACGTATTTCTGGCAAAAGCATGGCACTCTAAACAGACGAGCTTAGACTGCAATCCACCGTATTTGGATATCCAAAGTGTGGGTCAGCTAAATGCAGCCCACGGATATGGTCCCAATGTCCTGAAACGATTTTGTCGCTGGGCAGTAAATTGGAAACATGCTTCACTAATAGGGCTGTAAAATTAAGAGAAAACTCTAGATTTAGTAGAGATTTCAAGGTAAGCTGTACTTCAGCACGAGCAACAGCATTAGTCATGCCGTTCAAACTGGATACGGCAATGTTTACTGGTTTAAAGTTTCAAGATAATATTTTAGCCATAGTCTCAGATATGAAGGATCTTTCAGGGCACTTTCGGAGGATTTAAGGACCACTACTGCAGTAGCTAATAACGGTTAAGAAATCTTTTTATCTGAAGCCGCAAAGTGAATCGAAGTCGAGGGACCGGCTTTCATTTCACGCAGATTGACAGTTGTTTTACTGCCGAATTCCTCAGAATGAAGCTTCGTATGATGTTTGTAACCGCAAATGTAACAGCTAGCTTTTGAGGGACAGTCTTCAACTCTATGCTTAGAGCTTAGACAATTGAAACAGAGCTTAGATTGTGCTGCATATTCTTTCGTCTCGGCTGATACAAGATCTGCGAATGCTTACAATAGCTCACAAAATGCGGTCCTTGACAAATGAAACAAATTTAAGGCGGTAACGTGTGTCAACGTACTTCTCTTAAATCAACTAGATTTTTTATCAACTCTGGTATTATTTTTAATGCAAAATTTCTCACTGAAGCCATGTTCAGTTCTGACAATCTTATTCAAGTCCTCGACAACATCTAAACTTTGAATCCTAGACTCTAAGAATTTCTTAAAGTCTACAAATGTTGGGAATTCATTACCTCAATCTCGTTTAACTCAGCGTGTCCACTCTAGTCGTGTCAATGATGGCAATTTATTTTCAATTAATTGTATAAATATCATGTCCCAATGTTCAACTGACAGTTTTAGAGCGGTGAACACATTTTTACTCTTCAAGGCAGTATGCAATAGTTTATTTAAATTCTCACCAATTTTCTTAGAAGATGCTGAAAGGCGCACAAGAGTATTAAAATGGTCAGAGAATGTTAATAGAAGATTATCGTAGCGGCTTCATAATGCCCCCAAACCGAGAGAAAATTCTCATCCACCAAATCAAAACTCTGCAGTTATGAAGCTGCTTCACCTTCTAATGCATTGAGTAGGTGCTGAAATTTAATAATAGTAGGAATCGCAGTATTGTTTAACACAAGGGACTGAAATTTGCTTTTAAAGCTTTGCCAATCGCGCTGAGTGTCATTAAAATTAGGCAATTTTACCTTTTGAAGAAAGGCCCGCGATGAATTAGTTATTGCCGCCGTAGTTGAGAATAGCTTCTGAATAAGAGGCTGAATACTTCCGAGGCTGGTAATGCGTTCATTTAGCCAAGCCTTGGTTGACAAGTATTGAGATACTCCGTTATTATATAAATCTAATTTAAAATAACTTCGTTCCTTAAGTAACTCCGAAGAGGAACTGAGTTGGAGGTCTCGCTCACAAAAACCATTCCAATAATTGTCTAACATAGCAATTCGCGACCAGTGGTCATAGCTGTGGCAGCTTTCTGTTTAGATGTATTGGTTTTGAAATTCATCAATAAATCTATGCACCGTTTTTGTTTCATTAACAAATCTTCGGTATCCTTTTCAGCCATAATGTTATTAGTATATGCTTCCATTAATTAAGCAATATACTGTACGTGTTGAATTCAACACAGTAAAAGACGGAAAACTTAGTCGAACGCGTATAATTACTGTAAACGATAGCTATACGTACTATAACTATACGTATTAGTATATGTTCCTGCAATTGAATGATATACTATGCGTTCATGGCAAGGGTCCCACTCAAAGGATCAATAAATGGTTGCGCCACGTCGTTGTTTGGATGTGTATAAGTCGAGTAGGAATTCAACACCTTCCAAAAGCAATATCGACAAGCTAAATCGACTTTTGCAAGTCTATAGTTCAATATTCTCACAAGGAAGTAGAATAAGCGTATTTAAAAACAGTCTAGTGGAACTCTAAAAATCACTGGAAAATCTGTAGAATCTCTCGAAAATTTCGCCTGCAGCGCGGAACCATGCCTTACTTATAGATCCCAGTATCCAAACTTGATTGCGAATAGAAAGTTAAGGCATAAGGCCACTTCTTATCTGTTGTATTGGACATTTCGTTGTCTACTTCAGTAAGGCAAAACTGAATGCCACTTACCAGGCGTATAAGACTTGAAAGTTATCATTATAATGTAAGCGGCGCGAACAATATTATATATATATATATATATATATATATATATATATATATATATATATATTTATTCATGACTGCATCAAAAATTGATTTTAATATTCAGTGGAATTAATTATATATTTTTTATAATTTTAATATATTAACTGAATAAATACATACACATCTTATGGAATATTTTTATACATGTCATTTTTAATAGGATGGTTGTTAAATTTAGTTTAAATTTTTTCAAGGTGAGTATAATCACCTATGCATCACATTAAATTTATATATTTTTTTGCATGTTTGCATGCGGCACTACATAAAAATAAAATGGTAACTAACAAATTATATATTCTTTGTATGAATAAATAAAGATTAAATTACTTTTTGAATATATTTTATTTGAAATTAGAATTTAGTAAAATTCCTATTTTTATTATTCTAAATTTATTATTATTAAAATAGTTATACTTTTTCTATTTGTATATGTAGTTAATACAAATATAATCTGAAAATAATGTTTATCTCTGAATATTTATTATAATCCTAAAATATCTATAATACTAAAATAGTTATCAGCTGATGTTTTGTTATCCCTCATTGCTCTCAGTATGAATATGATTACATTCCTCAGTACTCGCATTTATATTTATGCAGTATGCTTAATGTATATAATATGCTAGAATAGGATAAGTAATAGGACTAATAAAAGGATTTAATTTGCTAAAATTTTTGTTTTTATTTCTCTTTTTATTTAATTGCTGAACAATATTTATTCAAATACAGTAGATAATAAAATATTTTACTTTTGCCCTTAATTTAAATTATTATTCATGATATAAATTATAGTAGAAGTACAATTCCCATCAATTACAATTTGTAGTTATATTTCAAATATGTCTTTAATAATTTTCTGCATTTTGAGTATCTACATTCTATTGGGTAAGCCATTTAAATTCTGATCAGGATTGAGCAGGTATAATACAGTAAAACTATACCGGATCTACTTAATGTAAAGTAAATGTCACTGTAAGGTAATTTTTAATTTATTAGTTTCATATGTTGTATAAATGAATGTATTTAATAAATGTAATTAGTTTGAGATTAATTTAATTTTACTCCTACTCGATGTTAATTTAATTAAAAAAATAATATAATTCAATCGACGTAAACGAATCGAAGAGTAGGGATCATCATAGTAGCGGCCACTCGCTGTTGGATTCTTTCGGCCGCCCGCCATAGGAGATTCACTGACAGACTATTTGTCGTCTTCAGTAGACCCGTCTATATCCGGTTACTGATTTTGGTGTCGCCCCGTCGACTGTGGGGAAGCAGGTGTGGGATCCGCTATTGCAGCTTCACAAGCTTAACCACAGGTCGAGTGTATGAACCGTCGACTGTATTTACGGTAGCTACTCGCACCAAGTCGTACTGTCGGGGATGGACAGCTGTCATGCACCCGACGAGCCAATCGCCGTTGGCCTTAAAGAGGAGAGGATCAACGATAACAACTGGGTCCCCAATCGAGAGATTCATCCTTGAACGACACCACTTGGTTCTTTGCTGCAAAGCGTTAAGGTATTCACTGCTCCAACAAATCCAAAATTGAGCTCGAACTTTCTTAACTAAGGGCTAATGAATTTCATTTAATCCAGGGCTGGCTCAGTCGCCGCAGGTCGCGGCATAGATGTGAGGGATCGATCGATGAGGAAGTGTGCTGGTGTCGGCACATCGATGTCATCTGGGTCTCCAGATAATGCAGCAAGAATTTTTCAGTTTAGAACAGGTTTGATATTCACAAGGAGCGTCGAAAGCTCTTCGAATAGGAACTTTCGAGGGCTGAGTACTCGACGCATGTGAGTAAGGTAAGGCGCGCTCGCCTCTCCATATGTGACAGTGAGGAACGCATAGTGAGTTGGTGGACTGTTGAGGCTGTGACTCCAGAGAATCCGTTGAAAATTCGTGTGCATGCTGATACGAATCTGACGGAACAACATCCTGATATTTGCGCAAAATTCGAACTGCCGCATTCTCTACCGGGTCACGACGACCGAGAGATCCGACTGCAGCTTGGGACCGGCGCACATGGTATCGTTGAGGCTGTATCCAGTACTAGTTGGCCTTAAGGCATTAAAAACGACTCTGAGTTTATCCCCCTCATAGCAGCGCTGTCAGATTCCATGGTGACATATTTAGCAGACAGTACCGGATTCAATGGAAGTTCTGTCTGTGTCGGAGGGCGCATGTGGCTCTGTTTGTAATTGGTCATGAAATCGACTTACGTGCTTGCGAATTTCTTATTTGATTCCTTGCGGCGATGCATTGCCGTCAAAGCGACCTGCGCCTGTGTTAAACTCTCCAAGTTTCGTTGTTGCATCCTTTGAGGTGATCCACGAATCGACCCATTTCTTCAATTCCTCGTAAGAAGTGAAGTGCTGCTCAGTGATACGATAAAGCATCGAGCGGAATAGATAATAGTCTAAAAAAGCAATGTCTAGTGAATACGGCGGATGGGGTAGGATATCCCAATTCAGGGCTTCTAACGTCTCTTTTACGATTTTTACAACATGTGACCGAGCGTTGTCATGCTGAAGAATGTCTTTATCGTGAATTTTGGCATACTGTGGAAGTTTAATCTTCAAATATCGGCTCAATTACATTAGCTGTTATTGGTAACGTTCCCCGGTGACTATAAAAAATAAATTATATTCTTTAGTCAATTGCATGATATAATGTAAATAGCAATGAAATAAAATTTATTATATAAAATGTAATGAATGTTATTACATAAATAATTTACAGAAAGTATCAGGTATGTGAATAAGTCTTTCCCATTTTTTTTCAAATTTTGAGCCTTTATTGTGAAAAAATGGTTACAAATGAATTATTGAAAGTATTGGCCATCGCTAGCTACATCTTTTTCCCATCTTTCTGGCAACATACGAATCCCGTTGCGAAAAAATTCGACCGGTTTGGCCTCTATCCAGTCATCCACCCATTTTTTGGCTTCCTCGTAGGAATGGAAGTGCTGGTCAGCCAGGCCATGTGACATCGATCTGAAGAGATGGTAATCAGACGGAGCAACGTCTGGACTATACGGCGGGTGGGGTAGGACTTCCCATTTGAGCGTTTCTAAGTATGTTTTCACCGGCGGTGCAACATGTGGGCGAGCATTGTCATGTTGCAAAATAACTTTGTTGTGCCTGTCGGAGTATTGTGGCCGTTTTTCTCGCAGTGCGCGGCTCAAACGCATCAATTGTCGTCGATAGACCTCGCCTGTGATCCTTTCATTCGGTTTCAGAAGCTCATAGTAAACCACACCTAGCTGGTCCCACCATATACAGAGCATGAGCTTGGCGCCATGAATATTTGGCTTGGCCGTCGATGATGATGCATGGCCGGATAGTCCCCATGATTTTCTTCGCTTCGGATTATCGTAACGTATCAACTTTTCATCGCCAGTCACGATACGATGCAGAACACCCTTTCTTTTATGTCGCTGAAGCAGCTGTTCGCAAGTGAAAAAACGCCGTTCGACGTCTCTCAGCTTCAGTTCGTACGGCACCCAATTTCCTTGCTTTTGGATCATTCCCATGGCTTTCAAACGCTTGGAAATGGTTGTTCGGTCAACTCCCAATGCTTCAGCAAGTTCTTCTTGCGTTCGACAAGAATCTTCATCAAGCAAAGTCGCCAATTCTCGATCTTCAAAGATTTGCGGCCGCCCGGAACGCTCCTTGTCTTCCACGTCGAAATCACCGCTTTTGAAGCGTCGAAACCATCCGCGAACACTTGAATCATCGACACAACCTTCTCCATAAGCCTCCTGAAGCAATCGATGCGTCTCGGCAGCAGATTTCTTCAAATTGAACCAATAAAGTGAAACTTCCCGCAAATGACGTCGACTCGGCTCAAATTTCCACATTTTCACGATATCAAAAATTTATGATGCGAAAAAATTTTAACTAATGTGTTAGTATGGAATTGTTGACATATGAATAAGCTTTGATTATGACATATGTAACCATTGAATACTCACACAGTATTGGTGGCACCATCTCTTACAAAAAACGGGAAAGACTTATTCACACTCCTAATACAATTTTTTATATCAAATTAGTCTTATTATTAACGTGAACGTAGTCTTATTATAAAGTTCTGAACTCAAAATTTTAAGATACATATTGTAACCGACCGAACGGCCGGTCCGCGGTTGCGAAACCAAGCGTTCGCGCGTTAAGGCAAAAATACGCGAAACGCGAGCCGCAAGAGTGCACGACGTTCGCACATGAAAAAGGAAGTACAGAGAGAGGAAGTTCTTCTTCTTTTCCGAACTGTTGAGGAGGACTGACGCTTAGAGAAGAATTGTCATCAAAAATATTCTACTCTATCTCGACCCGGTTGTCATCCGCATCCAGACATTTCCTACGCATCAGCCGTGTCTACATCGGCAAGCAGCGGTACCGAGGGCTCTTCGGCAAGTAGTCTTTAACTGATTTTTGAAGTGCAAGTCCTGGCATGAGTGCGCGCCATCGTTGCACGGCCGCGCGCGCAAGCATCCAGTAGTAGACCTTACCGCGTCCCTCCCGTCCTACCGCATCCATCCATGTCCGCGGAACCCGCTCCGTGGTGTTCGTCGCCGTCGCGCGGAAGATCGTATGTATACTTCGCGATGTACGCGACAATCATTAGTGAGATGTCGCGTTTAGATTAAGGAATATTGTCATCGGTAATTTGCAATAAATGCGTTGTTTTATAACTTAAAACAGATCGATTTATTTATTCGCATCCCCGTTCCCCGTTCCCCGTTTCCCGTTCCCCGTTTTCTAGCTCCAGCGATGCCGACGCCACCAGAGATATCAAAGGTAAGTAAACCGCAAAAGTCGGGTTATAAAATGGCGTCCAACATGTGAGGCCCGTCGGACCAAAATATAAAAATTCCGAGTAGAAAGCGCATAAGCAGAGCTGCAGTGAGAAAATAAAAATGAATAGAAAAACCGAGAACGTGCCGTGTAATGCGCCACGTGGCAGATACATGCGGCCATGTTGGAGAGCAGCGTACGAATATGCGCACTAGCGCCGTTGCACGTAGCAGACGCGGCCGGTAAGAACGACATAAGCGTCGTACGGACTATATGAATATTCCCCCTTGCCCTTCATGTAACAAAAAAAAAACTTTTTCACTTTCTCCTTGTTGATATTTAAATATAAATATTAAGCAATTTCGAATCAGCCATGTCCCCGTGAAATAAGTATTGTCCTATATTAATATTAGTTTGAATAATATAAGTTCAAGTTATTTAAATGATACTATAAACTAATGTTGTTTACTTATGTTGTATCCGCATGTTGTCATATTTATAGATCTACTATTAAGATAAATATTCATTACATTTTTCTATATAAATATATATAACATTTTTACATATATATATTTTTCTGCAATATATATTTCATATAAACACTATGATTTTCTTTAAATATCTCATATGCACATGTTTTTATAAGTAATTTAAAAAGAACAAAACCCTGAACGGTGTACGACTGCCCTTCTTCCTGTCGCCCAACTCACTAGCTTGAAGAAGCTAGTGGCAAATGTCCCTGAGAAATCTGCACAATCAGGCTAAGCAAATCATATTGGCATTATAAGCCTATATGATTGAGCAGTATCAGCTGACAACTGCCATGCTGTATGGCTGACAGTATACACAAATTTTGTCAGACTGAGAAATCTCAGAAAAAGTCAAATTTCTTGATTCAGAAAGACATACGTGGTTCAGTACTACTACACCTATGGTGGAAATAAAAATTTAGTAAGATTTAGCGAGAAAAACCAATTTTGGCTGGAAAAACCTGATAGTGAAAACAGGTCCTCGACGAGTCATGCAAGTGGTACTTAACTGAAGAGTTTTCTAAATTAATTTATTTTCTTTTATTAGCAAGTAAGCTATCAAGTAGGAGGATGATCGATACACCACAGTTCAATTTTTAGATGTGTATTTAATTGTTTTTTACATATACTAGACATAATATAAGTGTTTATCTGTGTGTACGTTGTGTAAATTACCCCTGTGCAAGTTAAAAATAATAATTATTACAGCATTTCATAATGTTTGGAAAAAAAATCAGTGAAAGTGTTAGTGATGTTAACAGATGCAAAAAGTTAATATCTGTCTGCTATACCAAACACTGAGTGCACATATAACCTACATGTCAAGTTACGCACATATAGGTGAAAATTTAAAAAGTATCAAAAGTGTGGGAAGGAAATGGTATTTCGGGTCGGAAAATCGGACCCAACAAAGTGCATTAGATTTGTGCCGATCACAGCAATAGTGGATATTAAAGTGGAAAATATTTATAAATAATTAAATTTTTACAAAAATACTTTGAGAGTATTTTTATACCACACACTGCCTCTGTCTCATATAACGTACAGCCAGACAGAACTAATTATAAATATTGCACTTTCACTGCAAAGTACCTTAACAATAAGCAGAAGAACTGGAAGTTAAATAAGTAATAAATAAACAATTAACACTTGCACAGTGTGGGGGTTAATATAACTGTCATAAGAAGAATATATATGTAAAAAAGCGTTCCTACTATGAGGTAAGTTTTTAAAACAAGTGTGTCATCAAAAGTTAGCGAGAACACAAAACAAGTATAATACTAATAAATTCGTAATCAATAAGGATAATAAATAAATAAATAATTAGTTAAGCAAATCTGTGACCATCACACCTGGATATGTAATTTCTTCTTGGTACAAAACTTAAACGATTACAGTAAAAATAGATGGTAAGCACAATTTCTCTCTGCAAATAAAGCAATAATTAAATATATAAATAATATTGGAAAACGTATGACTCATGTGGTAAGTCTGCATTTATATAGAGGTAAATGACAATAAGGTACGTTTACACCAGATTGTAAAATTCTAACAGTACGAGACCATAGAAGAGATATATAGAAAATTTACAATTAGAATAGCAACTATTTAACAACAAAAATAATATAAATAATTTTGCTATAAATAAACAAAGTTTTTAAGCAATAAAAAAAAAAACTGCAACAAACCTTTAGCTCTTTCTTTCTGCTCACGAAGATATTGTCCAGCTTAATAGCTGAACCAAAACTATTAATTAAATAATTAACATACAATAAATAATAAATAACTTAATAATTTATAATAAATAATCAGCACCAAGATATAAAAGCAAGGAAATTATTGAAGCATGAGTAACATCAGGTCACGTCAAAGCAATATGGACTAGAGAGAATAAATAAACAAACAATCTAAATAATAATAATAATAAATAAATAAATAAATAAGATACCACTTAGGAAAAGAATTCGAAAATAGATTTAACACTGAAAATAACAATCAAAAGGCCAACGAGGACATAAAACTCATTTAGTTAATAACAGAAATTTGTAAACAACAAATAAATTTTTTTTTTGCATAAACAATCAAAAAAAAATTTTGAAAATATATATATTGCTCCTTATATTGCTTCAGCTCACTAAAAACAATTATTTAAAAACAATTATACTCTTTCATCAGCAATAAGAAGAAAAAAAAACAATAATAACTTTTACACTTCCCCGCCACAATAACACCTACATAATAAATCTAATAGCATCAATAATTCATAAATACTGTCAAGTAAAATAATAATAATAATAATAATAAAAAAGAGATAAACAAAATACATACTTACCTGATACAACGATTATTTTAGAATTTGGTCCAGAGACAGAAGTACAGTAGTAAATAAAATAAAGTAAGTTTGGAAAGAAAAACAAAGGATTAAAAATTAATAAATATTTTTTTATTGGTCTTATAGTGCAATCAATTCAATCTAAAACTAAAAATAAAAATAAAAATAAATAAAAATAAAATAAAAATTAAAAATAAAAATTAAATTAAAAATTAAATTAAAATTATAATGGTCAGACTGTCCTTGTTTACATTCACCCCCGAAGACTAATCTGAAAATAAAATATTAGCTGAAAAAATTCTTTGTTAGTAAAGTGCAGTCTGACTGTCCCCAACACCCTTACCTAATTGAAGACTTGTCCAACGTTTCGAGCTCGCTACGGCTCCTTATCAGGGACTAATCTGAACCTTATATTCTAATCTATATATATCCATCCCCAAATTTAGTAAATTAAATATAAATTCCCCCTCTACACAAATTGTCCAAAACCAATCAATTTAATAAGGAATGATAAATACTGTCCACTCTACCAGACTCTAACATTAAATTCACATTATTTCGATTCCTGGAAATGTGAATACTTTCAAGACTCTCCCGTTTATACTTATTATTAATACCATCTTGGAAAATATCCACATTCACAAAATCAAAAGAATGTAAAAACTTTAAACAATGTTCTTTTAAACCGGAAGTAATATGTGAGCTACGTAAACTATATTTATGTTCAGAAATTCTCTTTTTTAAATATCTACCTGTTTGTCCAATATAGTATTTATCACAATCCATGCAATCCATCTTGTAAATAACTCCTGATTTTAAGCATAAATCATCCCTATCTTTGCAATTATTAAACAATCTACTGAAATTATTGCTATTTTTAAAGAAAATTTGAATGTTATATTTCCGAAAAATTCTTTTAATTCTTTCAGGCAATCCTCTAACATATGGCAAGACAATAATTTTGCCTCCAGCAATATTAGGAAAGATGTCACCACCATTACCACCAGAGATACAACTAGATAGAGTATACCGAAATCTGAACCCTATCTTTGTCGATAAGATAAATAATGCGGACTTTAAGACACTAGACGAGCTGCACGTACTAAGCCAGCAGATAGTACTTAAGAAAGAGCTAACTCATCGTTACAAGGAGTCGCCATCAGCAGAAACCTGCCTAATGAGCAGCGCAGCCTGTCCACCGTCTAGGAGAGCGAACAGACGATCTAGACTGGCAGCACTAGACGAGGAACGGCCAAAACATGTAACGATGGCCGAACCACCGGCAAAGATAGTAACAACTAAAAAAGAACATATCAAAGGCTCTTCGCCAGGTAGACGTAACCGGGTAAATAGCCTCAGCCTCAAATAGCCTCAACCCAGAAAACCATGGGAAGAATCTAGAAGAGAGTCGAGGGAAAAACAATACCGTAGTATCTCCCGCAGATATCGCTCGGTAACACCCCCTTGGCCCCAATCAAAATCAACCGACGAATCACGATATAGACCTAGAAGCCCGTCTCCACGTAACAAGACCCGTCTTGTTACAAGCAAAAAAATAATTGCCTTTTCAGTTCCACAGAAAGGGCTGTTTCAATACACCAGAATCCCATATGGACTGACTAACGCCCCAGCCAGTTTCCAACGCGGTATGGATGTCGTGTTCGGACCGCAGTGGCAACCCTGCGTGTTTGTCTACATCGACGATATTATAATCGCCACGAATACAGAATAGGCCCTACATACTTCAAACCGATGCAAGCAACTACGCCCTTGGTGCCGTGCTTAATCAAGACACCGACAATGAAAAACACCCCATCGCTTATGCGAGCAGGGCACTAACGAAGGCAGAGGTAAACTATACAGTTAAAAAGATACAAAATACAGAGAAAGAGTGCCTCGCAGTGCTCTGAGCCGTAAAGAAGTTTAGAGGCAGTCTGTTGGGAGAAACGTTAACGGTGATCACTGATCACAGTAGCCAAAAATGGTTACATACGCTAAAAACCCCACAGGCAGACTAGCAAGATGGGCCACAGCGCTGCAGGCCTATAATATGACAATCATCGACCGAAAAGGCTCACAAGCTGCCAGACGCGCTCTCAAGTTCCCCTACCATGGAATCATCACCAGCAGCTACCATCACCGCTATAGAGCGAGATAGCTGGTATGAAAGAAAAGTCAGCGAAATCCGTGCCCAGCGAAACATCCAGACTGGCGCATTAAAGACAATATCCTATTGAAATATCGCCCAAACATCTACTCAGACATATTAGGCCCCGAGGAAGACGACTGGAAGACTGTCATCTCTTCCAAACACCGAGAGCGGATAATGTTCGATTATCATAATACACCGACATCCGGACATTTTGGTGTTGAAAAAACACTATACAAGGTCCCTCGAAATTAGTACTGGCCAGGCATGAGGCGAGATATATACAGCTACATAAAACACTGCCGAGAATATCAGTTATACAAAGTCTCTTAGAGAGCACCAAACAGTTTGATGACACACAGAAATGTGGAAGGGCCATGTACGAGCGTAGCCACTGACATAACGGGCCCATTTCCGGACAGTAAAGGTCAACACCGGTATCTCTTCATCTTCGAAGACCTGTTTACCAAGTACGTGGAGCTCCGACCACTCCGCAAGGCAACGGAGAAAACGATAATTAAAGTGCTGGAAAAGCTAGATATATTCAAATGGGGTTGCCCCAAGTTTTTAATCGCTGACAATGGCACCGAGTTCGCGGATTCGGAATAGTGCAACAGCTGATAGCGCCATATCATGCATAGGCAAACCCAGCAGAGCGAGTAAACCGAACATTCAAAGGCATGATCTCGATCTTCCTAAAAGAAGATCATAAAGATTGGGATATCCACCTAAACGAACTAGCCTTCGCCATGAACACCTCCGTGCAAGCCAGTACGCAAACCTCGCCAGCCTTTCTAAATTTCGGTAGAAGCCCAAGGCAGATGCCCACGTATAGAAACATCCGCATAACAAACCAACCACGTCAGCCATTAACGCCTGCTGATTGACTAAATAGAATGAAGAGACTACTCGTCATTCATGAATTAGTCAGGAAATACCTTAGTGTAGCCAGCGAGAAACAATCACGCTATTATAACAAGAATAGACGAGAAGCTTCGTTCGAGGAAAACGAGACAGTTTGTAGGAGCAACCATGTGTTATCATCAGGGCCAGATAGATTCACGGCGAAACTAGCACCGAAGTTTATCGCTCCATGCCGAATAGTCAGAAAAATATCCCCTGTCATCTTCGAGCTAGAAAATATGGACGACGGGAAGAAAGCCAGAACACACGTTTCGAACATACAAAATACTATCCCCCTAACGTACCATCTCGTTTCTCCACAGGTACCTCCGACCAAGACGATGCTTTCCAACATAGGTAGAGGCAGAGGGCTGCGCCGGTCCTTATTGAGCGATTAACCGCGTCGAGCAGGGGACGTTTATACCCCCAATCTAACGGGCTCAGAACCCGTAAACGCGACTACACCGCAAATCGCCAGGCGACGCAAGAACGCCAACGCGACTGCGAGCAAGCTTTAGATACGGCCAAACTGGATCAAGCCCTACACCAACAACAAAACGAGAAAGAAATAGGAAACCTGATTGAGTTCAGCCCGGACGGAACTCAGGAAAGAGGCGTCGATGAACCCGCACCGAAAACACCTATACCGGTCAATGAAAAATCATTTGCGCTGTCTATGCTGAACACCAGCAATTTCCCCCTCGATGACCTAGAGAATACTCTCCATCCACCCCCTACCGCCACCAGCGACATAGCTTAAGAGGAGCTCGAGCGTCCACAACGACGTAAAACTACGGAAATAGCAGAAGAAAATAACACCTTCTGCGATCGTCCGCAATGACGTAAAACTACGGAAAACGCAGAAACTACATCAACAACAGAAGTAAAGGAATTACGAAGACCACGTGAAGCTACGG
This sequence comes from Sycobia sp. Sy_11, assembly GCA_018907035.1. Taxonomy (NCBI): domain Eukaryota; kingdom Metazoa; phylum Arthropoda; class Insecta; order Hymenoptera; family Epichrysomallidae; genus Sycobia; species Sycobia sp. Sy_11. Next base: position 1,565,954 of record JACCIC010000122.1, on the reverse strand, counting down.
AAAATGCACAGGAGTGCGAGCGTCCGGAACGACATAAAACTACCACATCAACATCAACAGAGATATGAGGACTTCGGCGACACAATAGCCGTGGGATACAAGTCCGATAGCGACGCATCGCATAAGACTGGACCGTTGTGCCTTTATTTATAAAATACCAGCACTCATGACAATGACAATCACCCCACCAGAAAACTTTGTACCCCCAAGCGACGGCACCCATTTTATCCCGCAAGGCCGTTCTCCAAACAACAGGCCGGGAAAAAGGATGGCTGCTGGAATTGCGGTGAAGACGGCCATAGGTACTCTACCTGCCCACAACCGTAGAGTAGCAAATTTTGCTACCACTGTGGCAGCCTGATACAAGACGTGCATACTCGCACCACAGGTCCCAAGAGACCGGCCTCAGCTGCTTCGTATTGGAAGGAGGATGGAGTGGGTGACAGCGTGAGGCAGTCGCCAGATGAAGGGGATAAGACGCCGAGGCCGATGTCCGAGTAAGTGGCAGAGAAAGAAGAGGCCCTAGAAAAGTTCGAGTCCCCGACAGTCGCGCAACCAAGAGCGCAAGAGACGACTGGGCAGACTTTGCAGCAAGTGGCAGGAGTAATCGGTCATGGCACACAACCAGTCCTAATCGTCATGCCGGGTGCCAACGTCTACATCAACAAGTAGAGGTAAAAATACCGTCAAGCTGTTTCGCTTTATCCCCAGATGTAGATATCATAGAGATTCCCCCATATCCCCATACCGCGATACCAGCAAAAGTAGCCGAATACACTGTTCAGGAGTTACTAACGCGATGAAATAGGGCATGATACGGGTGTCTTGTAATAAATAACACTAAAGATTAAAGCACACGCGAGCGCGGCCATGTAGCGATGGCGCAGCGTTAACGGATGACAAGTGGCACTAAAAAAGAGCATTCAATGACTCCAAGTAAGAAAAAAAGGCTACTTGCACGATCCCGCAACACTGCCCCAACAAGAGCTAAGAGGAAATCAATCACTACAGAAAAGCCTCATTTACAGCCTCCAAGTCCACTGCAGGAAAAAGCCAACGCAGTGCAGAGAAGCTCGAGAAGATGGCCGAAGCAGGCCCCGAGCGAAGAAGAATGACGAGCAAGAGTCATGCATGATAAAACATAAACATTACTTAGACGCTAGATTAGGTTAATTAGCATGTAAGTTTCATATTTTTACAACTATCTTAGATTTAGCATATAAGTGTCATATTTTTATAACTGTCTTAGATTTAGCTTATACGTTTCATATTTGTATAACTATCTTAGATTTAGCGTAGTCTTAGTCACCTTTTCTTTTCATTTCATATTAAACAATTAGCTAGAATAGGTATTTATAGTCATAAATAATTTTTTCCCTTAGAACCAGCGCAAAGAAGTAGTTCGTTTAACCCCCCCCCCCCCCCACAGTAGTCAGAAATTCCTGATACTGGATTTATTAGAATCAGCGCGAAGAATTGACATTTTATTTTCGTTGTATGCACCAGAGTAGAATAGGAATAAGCCATTAGTATTTAAAGGTTACATAGAATTATAGAGAGCCACCACCGGACGATGACAACGCCGAGAGACCACCGATGGTCATGAAAAAAAGGTAGTTTCATTTCATTTTTTGTTATAAAAATTTCTAATTTTGAGTTTGGAAAAAGCAATATACATCCCATCCGAGTGGTTCCGATATCCAGAGATCCCAACTCCTATCCCCAATCATATCCTTACCGGACGATAGACGCGCGAATGACTTAGAAACGTTCCTCACCGTCGGTTTGGGAGGGGGAGCTTGTGACCGACCAAACGGCCGGTCCGCGGTTGCGAAACCGAGCGTTCGCGCGTTAAGGCGACAATACGCGAAGCGCGAGACGCGAGAGTGCGCGACGTTCGCACACGAAGAAGGAACTACAGAGATAGGAAGTTTCTTCTTCTTCTACGAGCTGTTGAGGAGGACTGACGCTCAGAGAAGAGTTGTCATCAAAAATATTCTACTCTCTCCCGTACTTGTACCTAATTGGACAGTACTAAATTTGTAAACAAGGACAGTCTGACTGTCATTATAATTTTAATTTAATTTTTAATTTAATTTTTATTTTTAATTTTTATTTTATTTTTATTTATTTACTTTTATTTTAAATTTTTATTTTTATTTTTAGATTGAATTGATTGGACTGTAAGACCGATAAAAAAATATTTATTAATTTGTATCTGGGTAGGAGACATAAGTACAATTAAATTATAAGTTTGTAGTTGATAAGTATTGATACATAGTATAGCAGGCTGGTTAGATTGTATCTCATCATTTAAAAAAAAAATTGTAACAACTCCAAATATTATATATTTACAATATACTTAAAATAATTATATCGGATAGTGATTAGCTCTATCCGTTTACAGTGTGCCGAAACTCATTGTAAATTATTTATATGTTTACGAATTATAAACGCAATAACTTACATCAGAAAATCACGAATATGTAACCGAAACTCTTACAAGAATCAGGTATCCTTAATTTTATATAATGATAAATGTATTGGTTTTTGTATAATGCAAATATCCAGAGAAAAATTGACAGAGGACTACACGGTACAAACATTGTATATTATACAGCAAAAAAAAGAAAGATATTTCTAAGTTACTTTTTATATTATTTGCTATTTGCTATTGGCTCAAGTTATAAATATTATTATATTTGGAGCCAATTCCATTAAATTATAAGTCCACATAAATTAATCATCATTATTATTTTACATATTTACCCGCGTATCGAGAAATAAATGTATTTTAACCGTTATTCAAATTTAAAACATAGTTTTCATTTTTGTACTAGTTGTATTTTTCCATATGCTGAAAGAAGAAAGAATGAAAGCTTCCATCTAATTAGAGATAGTATAGGTGGATATAAACGTACACTTTTTTGATTTTAAACTGAATTAAGACTTAAGCTGATTTTTTTTTCTTCAAGAATATCATATTATATTAGTGAACTATTGTTAATTTAAGTTGCCTATCGTAATTATACATGTGTAAGATCGTACGAGTAAAGTGCAGTAAAAATGTTAATTTTAGGCCGAAATTTATTACCATTGTAACGCCTATATTAATTGTACTTTTCTGAATGATTGAGGAGAACCATTCAGATAGGGTTTATATTTTCTTTTTTGCTTTTGCGTAATAATAATAAATCAAAATTTTTTTTTTCTTTCTCATTGTTACGCGTGAGGGCCGTGTTCGGCACGTTGATTTTAAATGGGATAAAAACAAGGTAAGCTTAACTCAGCTGGACTTTTGAGGAGCACTTCGCAACCAGGGTCAAGAGTTAAGGGGAAAATTGACTAGTTGCGATAAGTAAATTACTGGTCTTTTGAGGAGCGCCTCGCAACCAGGATCACGTTTACTTAAGGATAGGTAAAATTATTATCCGTCTGTCTTTTGAGGAGCGCCTCGCAACAGAGATCAAGTTAATAATTTCGGATAGGATTTAAAGTAAGGATAATTTCGAGCTCTTGATAAGTTTTAGCTGCGGGAGGAGTTCGTGTGACTCGACATTGGGGCAGTCGGTTCACCGGGCGAACTCTCGATTTTGCCTTTTGCAGGCCCTTTTATAGTAAAATACTCGGATAATTCCGTCGCTGCTCGTTTAATTTCGGACGAGGCGCCTAATTATAATAATTATATTAATAATAATCGTAATTAATAATAATGATATTTAATAATAATTATAATAATTATTATTTACAATTTGGTACTTATACTTGCAGCCGGTGTGCTGCGCCCAGTGGTTGTATACATGTATACGTGTTTATACATATAAATATATATGTATATATATATTGTGATGCCGCGAAATCACGATCACCCGGAACGAACTTTACGCGCTACCGTGGTGTTCTCGTTCGCGCACACACACAAAAAAAAATTTTATCCTCACTCACTTACCTCCTTTGCTGCAGAGGGGGTCCGCGCACCTCTCCGCGCACCTCTCATCGTTCACAATTCATGCGCGCCTCTCCTAACCCGGTTCGACGTTCCCCGTTCGACGCGCCCCGACCGCGATCCGCGCCCCGACGCGCCCACCGAACCCGGAGGAGGATGTTCGAGGGATGGAAAGTGGGGACAGGGGACACAAGGGAGAAACGGGGGGGAAACACACGCGGTGGATGATCGCCGCTCACCGGGATACTCCGTGGCCCGCTGACGTCCGTTGATCCGGGCAGGCGTTACGCCCCTCGAGTGTGGGAGTAGGCGCCGGTGATGGGAGCCGCCCGTGACGTCCCTCCTGCTGTCTCTCTCTCTCCAGCTCACCTCATCGGCCCTTATGGCTGTCCTTTCTTGCCTGCTGCTTCCTCGGCTCTGCCCGTTCTACTTCTTCTTGCTTCACTCTCTCTCTCTCTCTCTCTCTCTTCCTACCTTTTTCTCTACCTCTACTTTGCTTCTTCTCTTACTTTCTCTTACTTTCTTTACTTTCTTCTCTTACTTTCTTCTCTTACTTTCTTTTACTTTCTTCTCTTACTTTCTTTTACTTTCTTCTCTTACTTTCTTCTCTTACTTTCTTTTACTTTCTTCTCTTACTTTCTTCTCTTACTTTCTTTTACTTTCTTCTCTTACTTTCTTCTTTTACTTTCTTTTACTTTCTTCTCTTACTTTCTTCTCTTACTTCTTCTCTCACTTTCTTCTCTTACTTTTCTCTTACTTCTTCTCTCTCAACCCACTATCTCTCACCTCCGGGTTAGGCGGCCCACGACGTAATGCTCTCGTCTCGCTGCTCGCAGGGAAGAAGGAGGGAAAAAGGGGGGGGGGAAGTTCGGCGGCGGCCGACGACGGCCGATCGCGGTCGTGACACATACAAAATTCTGAATAGTCACACTTTACATTCATCAATAGTTATATATCCATTTTGAATGATTCTGATATTAATTGTATTGATCAATGTATTGTTATAATGAAAAATGCAATGAGGTTTATGAAAAATTTTTCTACATATTGTAGATTAACGCGAGCTTATACCCCAGTTACATTGTCATTTACTGACAACACATTATACAATAATAGCAAATTTCATTTATTTACTTAAATTTATATTTTTTTTAAATCAAGATAAACGTTTTAATTATTAATACACTGTGCCAAATCAAACTAAAATCATTCGTGAAAAAAAACAAACATTTTGCACAACAAAATTTGTTCGGTTAACTCGATAATTAATAATCTCAAAAATAAACTTAAGAAATTTAAAACAGAATGATAAAAATATATTGCTGATTCAAAATGACATAAAAAAAAATCACTTCTATATATCACCTGTCTTAATTTGATTGATTTTCTATCATCTCGCTTATTACCTATCTTAAATTTATGTTAATTTCTAGGATGTCTTATATTATCTCTTAAATCTATTTAAATCTATATCATCTCGCTTATTACCTATCTTAAATTTATGTTAATTTCTAATATGTCTTATATTATCTCTTAAATTTATTTAAATTTCTATTATCTCGCTTATTCTCTACCCTAAATTTAATTTATTTTCCATTATATAATTTATGTCTACTATTAACTTCTCCTTTATTCTTATTCACTGTAATTATTCTTACTATCTATTCTTATTAAATTTTATGTCTATTATTAAGTTCTTCTTTATTCTTATTATTTATCTTATGTCTATGATTTTCTTTCTTCTTGTTAATCTGTAATTATTCTCATTATATGTTTATGTCTATTATTAACTTCTTCTTTATTCTTATTTCATCTTTATTTTACTCGCTTTATCATTTCATCTTTACTTCACTTTACCTTCTATTATTATTTATATATGTTTATCTTTGTTTTAACACTATTCATTACTACTATACTCATTGTTTTCCTCCTTTTTTTCATCTTTCCTATCACTATTCATTATCATCACTACTAACATAGTTGTATTATTTAAGTTATCATTATCTAAATCTCTTCTTTATTATTTATCATTTACCTCACTTTGTCCTGTGTTATCTATTAGTATTCATTATGTTATTGTCTATTATTTTTCACTTACCTCAGAATTTCATTCACCTATTAGATCTGTCATTGTTCCTTTTTTTTCCTTTTTTTTTTATAATTACTCTTCCTTTTTTTTTCATCAAATTTGTTTCTCTTTTTTTTCATTAATTTATCACCATTTGGCCTTGTCAATTTATCATTAGTTTCATTTATGTTGGTCGTATATTTCATCCATGTATCTATCTTCATCATTTGTACTTTCCTATTTATTTTAGTCTTTAGATTCACTTTCCCTATCATCTCATTTAATTTTATTTTTTTTTTTACCTTGTCTTCCTTATTATTCAGATCTTTGTCCTTACATCACCACTATCCATTTTTATCAACACCCATAATTACCACTATTCACTTACTTTATTATTTCTTATGCACAAATTTGTCCTTTATTTATTTCATCTTCACTTTCACTTTGTTGCGCGATCAAACCTTGGCATTTGTCCATGCCGTGGTATAGGTTAAGCTACTCGCCGTTCCACCAGCCGACGGTTATGCGCGGCTCGTGGCGCGGGGAGGTAAGGGGGAGGGAGAATACCGAGCACAAGGCGCGACGGCGCGCGTGAGCGCCTTGCGATTTTCTTGTCCACGGGATGGCGCGCGCGTCGTCTTTTTCCTGGACAAGTCGGCGCGGGCGCCTTGTGACGCTCGTCACAATATATATATACATCGTAAGTACATTTATTCAGGTCATTTAATTAATTTAATTAAATACAGCGGGTGCATTGGTTTTCGTACACCCGTTGTATATATTGGAATTCCCGCGTTCGCAATATTCGTTGTGGCTCACGCTGTTCGGTGAGCGCGTATTAGTAGTGTGTGTGTGTGTGTGGCGCGTATTAGAGGGGATAGCGGCCGCTGGTCTAATACATTGAACGCACTCTTTCTTGCCGCGCGCAGTGTATCCCCTTTACGCCCTACTCTGTTCTTAAGCTCAATAGTAGAGAGAGAGAGATTAAATATTGCGTTCTCTCTCTACTTGTTCGGCTTTCGGCAGTTGCGACGACTACCTTCTTCAGTAATCGTCGCGACCTTTGCTCAGTTTGCGGTATATTTACCTCGTGATATTTAATATAATACAATTAGTTTTAATTTAATTTTACACTTGTAGCTTAGATATAAAATATTTAATGTATTATTAACGTGTTATACATCTAATTTTGTGGATGTATATAGAGTACATCCACGAAAATAGATGTAATAGTAGTTTGAAATAAATTTTATTTCTTTTGCGTGTGCGCGGTATATTTGTGTAAGGAATTTTCTGTTTTGCTCGAACGAATTTGCGCGGCCATGTTTTTGGCCGTCGCATCTCCCCCCTGTTTCGGGAGCGCGGCGCGTGTGTAAAGTGTAGAAATAATTTTATAGGTGTACTTAGTGTAAAAAAAATGTTTATCGATAAAAATATATGTGTATAATTAAAAATCTGAGTAATTTTATGTATATATAAAAAAAATGTGTGTATATAAAAAATTTTCTGTTGTTTTTTGTTTATAATATATTTAATGATTTACGACGTGTTCGCTCGGACTGACTAACGAAAACTGGATAATAGTTCTAAATTTAAATTTTAATTTAACCTTTCGGGGGTTAAATCCTTATTTTACTTAAGAGGACATCAACCCATGTCCGCTCTTAATATATAAACATTTGTCGGTCAACTTTTGCAATGTCGTTATTGCGATACGAATAGAAATTATTAGATTTTCCGGTTAAATAAATGAATTTATTAATATAAAATATTTTATTGAAACAATGGTTTTCTTTTGTTTTTTTTTAAATTAAAAAAAAATAAATTTTAAAAATTAACAAAAATAAATTCATTTATTATCATATTTTTTTTACATGCGAAATATATAATAGGTAGAGTATACGAGTTATTATAGTATAACCGTTATAGAATTTAAACTTATACGATATAATCTATCAATTTAACAAAATATTTATATATTGCTTTCCTTACAGTTTTAATTGCTGTCGGTGCTAGGATCGTCGGATTCGATGGCGGTGTAGATGCCTTCACCTTCCAATCTAGCGGCGACTCTTCTGGCTGCTCGACGATGTAGTCGCCTGTTTTCCCGGCGGCGTTCCTGGGCTGCCGGACTTCGTTGGTTGAACAGGATGCGAAAACCGATCTTATTGATTTCTGCCATGCCGAAGATGATATCTACAGGCTGCTCCATTATAATTGCAAAATTTCTAATTTTTTCCTTTTCTTTATAGGTATATTCCACCTCGAGCGTGCATGTAGACACTATATTTACTGGATCGTTGGTGTATAAGGGGTCCCGGTTAAGGTGAAGGACTGTTTCCCCATATACGTGCCTAGCACCTCGTCTTTCTAAAATTCTGCCTATCTCGGCTGATGCTGTAGTCATTAGTGCCCCCGTGTTAATTAGGCCATGGAACTGAAGTCCATAGCACCTAATTGGGACACTAAGCTCTAGTAGGCATTGGCATAGTTCCTGTTCTTCTGAGTGCTACATTGTTACTGAGCTCTGAGGCCTCCGGACGGCCCTTATATAGTGTATTCATGGTAGTATCTTATCTAGATCTTTTACGTAGATCCTTAATGCGGATATGTTTAATAATTTTACCTTTATTATCTTTCAGGTCATATATAACTGGCGTTACCTTCCTGAAGATAGTATACGGACCCAGATACTTTGGAGCTAACTTTGCTTTAAACGCGTCTATTTTGTTCGATAAATCGTGGGATCGTTTATAGACGTAATCGCCAATTTCCGGGTTCCGATGGTTTTGATCATAGTAATATTTTTGTTTTTGAAAACTCCGAGCTAGTTGACTTTGTACGAGTTCTATTGTCTCTTGCATTTTTTTGATACGATTCTCGGCTGTAATATTACAATTTTGACCAAATTGTTGGACAAGAGACCCGGGTGATCTTAATTCTCTTCCAAAATTTATGTAAGCAGGTGAATAGTAATCCCATGTTCGATGATTTTTCTCTATGTATTGAGAAATCATTGTTTTTATTACTTTATTTGCTCGCTCTACCGGATTACACTGCGCCGTATACGGTGGTGTTTTTCGGTGACTTATTCAGGATTTTGATAGCATTTCTGTAAATTCTTTTGAGACGAATTGTCTCCCATTATCCGAAATTATAGTTTTCGGGCATCCGAAACGTAGTCTAATTTGCTGTTTAACTGCCTGAGTTATAGCCTCGGCAGTCGCTTTCCGTAAGGGTTTTAATTCTACCCATTTTGTTAATTTATCCTGCATGACTAACAGCCATGTGTTCAATTTTGTTGATCTTGGGAGTAGTCCTATAAGATCGACGGCTACGATATCCCAAGGCTGTTCGACTAACGTCGCATGCAATTTTCCAGCTGGTGATTGTTGTTGTAATTTAAACTGCTGGCAATTCTCGCAATTTCTTACATAATTTGTTGTCGGAGTTTTCGAGATTCCCAGATGACCAGCAGTGGGATCGTTGTGTACTTCGTTTAGAATTCTATGTTGTTCGGATTTCGGTACACAGATTTTCCATTGCAAATTCTCACTAGTATCATTAAAATCTAATGTGCGTAAAATGTTTATATAATCTTCCATTAATGATACAAAAATCTGGGTAGTTTTCAGGATCGCTTTCCACATTTTTGTATATTTTTTCGTACCAATCTTCTATTTTAATTGTAGTTGCTTCGACGGCTAACAGCTGTCGAGATAGAGTGTCAGCTAATAAATTATCTTTACCAGGACGATATTTAATTTCGAAATCTTACTGACTCAATTCGAGTGCCCAGCGAGCTAAACGACCGGAAGGATATTCTATATTGTTAAGCCATTTTAGCGATTGACGGTCGGTGAGTACTATAAAGTGATATCCTTCGAGATAATGTCGAAATTTCCACACACCCCATTTAATTGCTAGATATTCTAGCTCAGTGGCAGAATAATTTTTTTCGGCTGGGGAGAGTGTTCGGCTTGCAAAGGCGATGACTCGTTCATTGTTCTCATACGCTTGAGTAAGCGCAGCTCCCAATCCTTCTTTACTGGCATCCGTTTGCAGGATAAACGGGCGGTTCCAGTCTGGACAGGGAAGGATTAATTTTGTCGAACGCATCTTGCTCGGTTTCTCCCCAGGTCCACTTAGCTTTTTTCTAGTAAGACGATGTAGTGGTGCGGCAACATTCTAGATATCTTTAAGGAATCGTCTGTACCACAATATTAAACCCATAAATCGCTGAATTTCTTTCATATTTTTAGGTGGTGCTAAATTCAGTACAGTAGCCACCTTTTCCGGATCGGTTTATAGACCGTTTTTGTCAACAATATGTCCCAAATATTTTAGGCTTGCTCGGGCGAAATGGACTGGACGTTGATGCAGCTGTTTGTTGTTTTAAGAGTTGCATACGTAGTTGACGAAATTCTTCCTCAATTTCTTCAAGATCTTGAGTTCGATCCATATCTTCGTTAAAGTCTTTTTCGTCTTCTGGTTTGACGAAAAAGAGCTCCGGGTGAGCCTGTACATATGAAATTAAATTTTGACGCAAATACGCTTTCGTACCTTCTATTGGTAAATTATTTTTAGCGAGTTCTCGTTCGATTTGCTCTTTTGTTAATTTATAGATCCAGCTTACTCGCGGTTTTGCCATTTTAGCAAGATTTTAATTTTATACAAAAAAAAATATACTGTGTAATATTTTAAATTTTTCTTATATTCATAATTATAATAATAATATTAATATAATCATAATATTCATAATTAATAATAACTTTAATAATTAATAATATTAATTAATGAGTTTTTAGTAGTGGACATGTTGTAAAATATTTATATGCATGTGGCAACAGTTATATCATGTATTGTATCAATAATTTTTTTAATAGTCTTGCAGCTTGCTTGTTGTTTTATACGATCATACAGATCATGTAACTTTAAAATATCGCGCGAGTTTCAGCCAATCAGCACGTGGAGGGGTAAAGACTCTAACGCGCATACTCGAGTTGGCTGTTCAGCCTGGCATCTCTGCATGCAATATCAATTGCGCCATAGCCAAATTTACGTACTGGCAACATATTGTTTTACTTTCGGAACACCCTCTCTAACATTTACATATAACATAATTATCTCCATGCCTACGCTCTATGCTAACAAGGCTAGTATAAAATCTAAAGAAACTTATCAAAAATATTATTGCAATCACTTAGTTAAATATTGTATAGAAAGCATTTAGAATATTAAAGCCAAAATGTTGCAACGTATCCTTAAACATACTATTATGAATAACACCCAAAATGGAGGCATGGGACTATCTACAAGTTTTCAGGTAAGAATTTTCAATATTGACGTATTTTTATACTGTTAAGCTGCATTCAGATAAAATAATAGATGGAAAGGTTGATTCCTTCCCTCAGTCCATTGACCTGATACATCCTCTCCATGTTCCTTTTGCCAGTGAATGAAGGTTCTATTATTGTCTCAAGTGCAGCTGATTTATTTTAATATTGGACACAATCAGTGTTGAAGATTCAATTTTAGTATTCATGTTATACAATAAACTTTGGTAAGAAAATTTAAAGTAATTTTAGCAAACATTTTAATTAAACTGAATTCTTGAAATATTATAATTGATATTGAGTTATACAATTAAATTTATTTAAAAGTTTCACCCTTTTCAAGTTAAACAACAAAATTTATTTCATATTTCATTTTAGTGCAATGCTAAGGTTGCAGTTATGGGAGCGAGTGGTGGTATTGGTCAGCCATTGTCTCTTTTACTTAAAGAATCTAGACTTGTTAGTGAATTGTCACTCTATGATATTGTCAATACTCCAGGTGTAACTGCGGACCTCTCACATATTAATACTGCCAGTAAAGTTAAAGGATATACAGGACCAGACCAACTTCGAGAATCATTAAAAGAAGCTGAAGTATGTAGATTATTTGAAATATTTAATGTTTTATTTTTATTGAATTTATAGACTTATTTCATATTAATATATCCAAATGTGTTTATATACTTTACAAAAGCAAAATATGGTTTTTATCAGGTTGTAGTTATTCCTGCTGGTGTGCCTCGGAAACCAGGAATGACACGTGATGATCTTTTTAATACAAATGCATCAATTGTTAGAGATCTTGTACAAGCTGTAGCAGATGTGTCTCCAAAAGCTCTTATTGCTATTATTTCAAATCCTGTAAACAGTACTGTCCCAATAGCTAGTGAAGTATTACAAAAAGCTGGAGCTTATGATCCTAACAAAATATTTGGAGTTACCACTCTTGATATTGTTAGAGCAAATACTTTTGTGGGTGAAACTAAGGTGCTATTATCTAAAATTAATTTTTATATCTAATAATTTTTATTAAGATACTTATTCCAATATAATAACATTTCTTTTCATAAAATAGAAAATGTTTTTAATTGAGTAAAAATTTTTCTTTTGAAAATATTATTTGTACATACAGAATTATTGCCAATTGTATTTATATATGTGGATCCATGTTCATTATGTAAAGTTTCTAACTAATTCTTAGAAGGGTATGGATATGAGAATTTTAAATATAATTATAAAAACGTTAATAAGAATTGAGATTGTATAAAATAAAAAAAGTTTTAAAATGAACAAAAAGAAAACTATAAAGTATAAAAATTAGTAAGCATCTAAGTTCTTTAAAATTAAACAAGCTATAGAGATTCAACATTTGCATGGTTTTCTACAGATTTATGAAATCCTGAATTTATTGCTAGGCCTTATTTATAGTAATTGATTTCCTCGAATGAAGCTATTCTGCTAAATGCAGATCAATAGCAGAGATAATAAGGAAAGATTGCTGATGCCATATCCGAAAGGTTCATTAATTTTTGAGCACCATGAACGTGCGCCCTCCATACGGCCAACTGTTACACTAACGCGCCAACGCAACGTCAGCATAAATTACGCATTTGCCTACATCACACTCTGTGACGTCGAAAATAAATATATATAGACATAGTTGTACGATTCTCTCCAATGCGACGTTGCTGTTTTCGTTTAAATCACAACAAAGCCTAAACGGCTAGCCCAATAATATACATACAAGCATCAGAAAACAATGCAAATCCAACTCCAATATCAGCTTCATAATGCAGACGAATTTTTCTTTTTACAAAAAACGCTTTCTCTTCTATTAGAGGAAATCCACATTGAGTTTTATTATTTTGTACAATACTTGGTATTTCATAATTATAATAAAAAATTTACTATTAATATTTAATTCTTATAATATTTTAGTAAATAATGCTTAGGAAAAAAAAAGAGAGAAGACCATAGATTTACTAAAATATAAGTAATAATATAATTCCAAAATAGAAAATTAAATTCTTGACATTTAATTCTAAATAAAATAAAATAAAAGTTTTTACATAAAATTATATGTAAAATAAACAATATAATATTTATTTGCTTACATATTAAAAGCATTTTTGAATGAGTGATAATATTTTATTCTATAGTGATGTGAAAGTCTTGTATTTAACATAATTTCAACAATACCAAAACTAATAAAAACTTTAAAAAAAAGTTTACAAAAGAAATTCAAAATTACATGTGAATAAAATATTACTAAAAGGTGACCAAGAATGCTAATATATGCAATACTCAAGATTATTCCTTCCTTCTATGATAAATGAGCCTTACTTTTTATTTTTTGGCACTAAATTTTATATTTTATACTAATTTTATATGTAAACGAAGAAAGCATAGTAATAATTTGTTTATATTTTAAGAACATTGTTGCACGGATTCAATATAGCTTGTGATATATACAAACATGCAATAAAACTAAACATATATACATTGTTGTGTGTAGCACATATATATATATATATATATATATATATATATATATATATATATACGCGCGTAGTAAATACATAACAAAATTTATCATGACAAAAATCATTGTATGTAAAAAATGAAGAGGGAGATAAATGTTACATGGAAAGAAGGAACAGTCTTCAATTTGTATGTTTGGGGGGGGGGGGTGCGTGTGTATTAACAATCTTGTTCTTCTTGTAGTAATATTTTATATACACATAATTTTGAATTCCTTTTGTAAAGTCATTATAAATTTTTATTTTTACAAGACTTGCTAGTGTTTAAAATATTATCACCATTCAATAATGTTTTTAATATGTAAGCAAATAAATATTATATTATTTTTTATTTTACATATAAATTTTTCCAAGTAAAAACTTTTATTTTATTTAGAATTTATTGTCGAGAATTTAATTTTCTATTTTGAATTTATATTATTATTTATATTTGTAATGCTTGAGAAAATCTGTGGTTTTCTCTCTTTTTGTTCTCAAACATTATTTACTACAATATTATGAAGATTGAATATTAATAATCAATTTTTAAAACTAATTATGAAATATCAAGTTTATTACAAAATAATAACAATATAGATTTCTATAAAAAGAAAGGAAAGCATTGATATTTTACAGAAGGAAAAATTCGTCTGCATTATAAACTTGGTATGGTATTGAAGTTGAGTCTACGTCAGTTTCTGATGCTCGTGTGAATATTCTTTGGATTGCTGTTTGGCCGTTTGACCTCTGTTATAATTCAAATGAAGACAGCAGCGCCGCATTTGGCAGAATCGTGTAACTATGGGTCTATTCCAAAAAGCCTTCAGTAAATTGCCAGTAAATAGATATTGCAATGGCGAAATTCATTCTCATATACTTCTCATGTAAATGTAATGAACGGTTATGAAACTGTAAATTTTCAACCAATCTTGTTCGTAACCATGTAAATGTAATGAACGATTATGAAACTGATTGATTTGATATTTGATGAAATTTGATATTGATTGTTTCAGACCATTCAGAGGAAGTAAACGGTCAGATACGGTATTTTGACTTATTGTTCACTTCCTGAGATATAATTTACATGTGCTTTGTTCACAAGCACATCGTAGACCTCCGTAGCTGATTAGCACCGGTATTTGGAAGCATAAATAGAGCGACCTTAAATAACCTAAAAAAAAAAAACTTACTGAAATTTCCTTCGCTGTTGCGTCAGTAAACAGCTGGTCGCGTCTGTATACATATATGTGTATAAGTAAGTATTAGTGTAAATGTTTGCATGTATTACACATTGGAATTTAAATAATAGACTTTTTAAAAAAGCTTTCAAATCGAAATTGAATAGTTTTTATCATGGAAAATCGACTACAATTACTTATAAGGGACCGAGTGGAGCGTTAAATTTATATGTCTTTATTTAAATTCAAATGTGTAAAACACATGCAAATGTTTACACTAATACTTGCTTATACTCATATATGTATATGGACGCTACCATCTGTTCGGTGCGGTTTTATGAAAATGGACGTGATCAGCTGCATACTGAAACCAACTCAACGAAACGATATCACAGTAAGTCACCAGTAAGTCAAAATACCATATCTGACCGTTTATATCCTCTGATTACGCTAGCGGCCGAAAACTTGCAGTCCATAACCGTTCATGACATTTACATGGAAGTATACGAAAATGCATTTCAGTATTCCTATATATATTTCCTGGTAACTTACTGTAGGCCTTCGAGAACAGACCAGTTATGAACGTTTTGGCAACTGTAAGTTTTCAACCGTATTTAATACACACACGTATACGTATTACATACGGCTTCAATGAGGAAAATTGTACTTTTGAGTTCGAGCGGTAAAAAAAGATGTCCAAGTCTCAAGACGACGTTTATAGAGTATCATGTTCGTAATATAGAACATGTCTCGGGACGACTGTTATAGAGTTTTTTGTTGGGAAGGTAGTTTACGACGTCCAGATATTCCGGGACGACTTTTACTGGGACTTGGGTGTTCGAACGATAGAATATGAATCTCTTTATAGAAGTATCTTAAACACTCCCCGTCGAAGTGATCTGATCCCACTATCCAAACACGAAACTCCCCATAGAAGTCGTACCGTTATACCTAGACATCGTCTTCTACCGTCCGAATAGACGACTCCCTGTAAAAGTCGTCCCATCATATCTGGATATCGTCTTCTACCGTCCGAACACGAAATTCCCCGTAGAAGTCGTCCCGTCCTACCTGGATATCGTTTTCTACCGTCCGAACACGAAATTCCCCGGAGAAGTCGTCCCGAAGCGCTTGGACATCTTATCCCACTATCCAAACACGAAACTCCCCATAGAAGTCGTTCAGAGACATCTGGACATCGTCTTCTACCAACTAAACACGGTACTCCCCGTAGAAGTCGTCCCTACGTACCTAAACATCGTTTCCTACCAACTAAACACGATACTCCCAGTAGAAGTCGTCCCGAGAAAGCTAGCATCGCTTCCTAACGACTAAACACAATATTCTCCGTAGAAATCACCTAGATACACCTGGACATTCCATTGTATCATCTGAACACACAACTGCCTATAGAAATCGGCTTGAGGCAACGGAATATCGTAATCAATCGCCCGTACACGCCAATACAATATTTCTCAGTAGAAACCGTATTTAAAATGTGTATATATCTTATATACAATATAATATACAAACTATATATATAGCTGCCCGGTCTCGGCTTCGCCCGAGAAAATAATACTGTCATTTCAGATATTAATGATACTTTTTATGATTTAAAAAAAAAAAGTGTTTGCTATCTGCAATAAAAAAACTGTAATCTAACTTAATATAATTAATTTTCAAGTTCAGTAGTTTCGAAGTTTATCCAGGACAAACAAACACACATACATTCATTTATATATATATATAGAAAATAGAAGATATATATATATATATATATATATATATATATATATATATTTGCAGCAGCTACCAAGCTGCGGAACGTTTTCAAACCTGCAGCAAGTTTAATGAAAATTGGCAAACATCAAAAGTTGAGAAAATCTCTTAATCAAAGAGCTGTCAAATTTCCAATTAGACAACTAACCCAATTTTCATTCAAAATTTGTACATATGTTTTTTAGGATTCAGATTATATATAATAGTAAACATTGGCGATAATTCCATTTTTCTAATAAAATACATTAAAAGCCAGTAACAATATTCTTTTCTAACTGACCTCGTAAAACACAACAAAAAAACCAAAAAATTTTTTAATAACAGTTTAAAATCTCATTTGTTCTTTACAAACGTTTTTAACAAAAATGGACTTAACCGTAATATTCTTATTGGCTATTCTATATACCAGAATTAAAAATTGTACAATAAATTAGACAATAAAATAGAATTAGACAATAAATCAAGTTTGTTTGACGTAATATTAAGTTTTTAGAGAACGTAATATGGAAAAGAGGAAGAATAATAATAAAATGTGGTATTATCATAAGTAAAAGGGTTATCAGAAAGAATTAGAAGTGTATTCCAAAAACATAATATTCAAGTTTACTTTAGAAACAATAATAATATAAGAAAGCTATTTAATAATTGTA
The DNA here is from genome assembly GCA_018907035.1 of Sycobia sp. Sy_11. Classification (NCBI taxonomy): domain Eukaryota; kingdom Metazoa; phylum Arthropoda; class Insecta; order Hymenoptera; family Epichrysomallidae; genus Sycobia; species Sycobia sp. Sy_11. The sequence continues at coordinate 1,548,478 of JACCIC010000122.1, read as the reverse complement.
AAAATAATGATAATAAATATTTGAAAACCGGAGTGGTATACAAAATAAATTATTAGTAAAGATTGTGACCAATATTATATTGAACAAACGGGAAGATACCCAAAAAAAGTATATATGAACATCAGTACAGCTTACGAAGTATGAATATGAAACAAATATTACCATTTCAAAAGAAGTTGTAAAATTATCCTTTCAAAAGGTGCAAAATTTGGAATATCTTATTCAAATAACAAATTCCCTGTTAAAGAAATCATCGCTGACTATTAAAATAGTAATATCATACATGAATACAAAATAGCCAAGACTTTCTTAAAAGAGAACACAAATATTATATTCCAAAATGGAGATAAAGAAAATGTAACAGTAGTATCTGACAAGAAAGAATATATCAATACAATTACAATGATGTTAGAGGATTACACAACTTACAAGAAAATTCAGAATCCTCATATTAATAGTCTGCAAAATAAATTGAAAGAATTAAAAATTAATAAAAAGAATGGAAAAATTAATCTTATATTAATGAAATTACGTTTAAACACTTAAAATGCGAAAATGGTACAATAGCCAAATGTTTTGGGGTTCCCAAAATTCACAAAGAGCAATTGACCTATAGAATAATAATATCATCAATTAATTTTCCAACATACAATATGCAAGATTTGTATCAAATATGTTAGTTAAGATCGTTGGAAAAACCAACCCTTATGTTAAAGATAGTTGAAGTTTTTATGAAGTACTTAATGATATTAATATTCCGAATAATTATGAAATGATTTTATTGGATGTAGTATCTTTATTTACAAATATACCATTAGATTGATTTAAAGAAATTCTAGAAGAAAAATGGTCAGAAATTAACATACACAAAAAATTAACAAAAAATGAATTTATTAAAGCAATAAATTTAGTTTTTAATAACACCATTTTTCTTTTCAAACTAATCTTTATGAACAAAGATATGGTTGTCCAATGAGATCACCTTTATCACCGCTGGTTGCTAATTTGGTAATGAAAAAATTAAAAAAATTTACATTAAATAAGATAAATTTTGAACCAAGAATCTATACAAAATATGTTGATGACATCTTTACAATTGTACCAGAAGAATTAAATATACAAAAAAAATAGAATTAGACAATAAATTACGTTTTTCGAACGTCAATGTTATTAGAGTTAGTAATAACAAAGTTAAAAATTGTACTTATGTCGACTGTTCTGAATTAAATTCATATATATTTTTATCGGTCTTACAGTCTTTATAATATCATATATTAGTTAAAATAATGACAGTCAGACTGTCCATGTTTATAATCACCCCCATAGAATCTGAAATAAAATTCATTATTACAATAAAGTAGATCAGAAAATTAAAAATAAAAATAAAATAAAATAAATAATAAAATATGAAAATAAAATTACAATAATAAGTAAAATAAAAAGTAAAAAATAATAAAAATACTTATTCTACGTTAGTAAAGGACAACCTGACTACCCCCACCACCTGAAATTTAGGATCGCCTTCTTGCCCGACGTTTTGAACCGCTATGGTTCAACCTCAGGAACTAAACTAAAATGAAAAACTCAGATGCTACTTTATATACCCCATCCCCAGTCTAAATTTATGAGTATAACATTTATAGGACCCCCTTTTTTTCTTCTATTAATAAGGAATGATAAATGTTGTCCAATTTATTCGACTCTAACATTAAATTTACAATATTGGGATTTTTCAAAATATGAATGTTTTCAAGAGTTTTTCTTTTATATTTATTCTTAATACCATGTTCCAAAATATTTATATTTTCAAAGTCGAAAGAATGTAACAAGTTTAAACTATGTTCTTTTACCCCGGGTGTACCATTCATGCTTCGTAAGCTATATTGATACTCATATATTCTTTGTTTTAGATACCTTCCCATTTGTCCAATATAATATTTGTCACAATCTTTACAATTTATTTGATATACTACGCCTGTTTTTAATCCTTTATCATCCTTATCTTTAGAATTATTAAATAGCTTTCTAATATTATTATTGTTTCTAAAGTAAACTTGAATCTTATGTTTTTTAAATGCACGTCTAATTTTTTCGGATAATCCTCTTACATATGGTAATACCACGATTTTATTATTATTTCACTTTTCCATTAATGGTAATACCACGATTTTATTATTATTCCACTTTAATGACAAAGAACGTTCTGAACAACTGAAAAGTTTGAAGATCGTGTAACTTACGCCCCTGGTGTGAGCTACTTCGTGTTCCGGGTCAACCTATCTCGGGACCTGATTATTCAACCGGCCGCCAGGCTCGCTCGTGCAAATCTCTTAGTTTTTCGGTTTATTGGCACTGCAGATTTGGCCTACGCTCAAACCGCGTAGACCCTTGTCAATCAGCCCACCACCAAGGTACCCACAGTGCACATATTTATTTAAACTCAATTCTAGCTCTCGCTGAACCCGCTAGAGTTTTGAGTCGAGTTATTATTTAATTTTTTTGTGAGGATTAGGTTTTACAAAAAATAAAAATACGAAAATAAATATTATTAGAAACAAGAAATGACAATAAATTCTACTGTTGCGCCACTGTGCCTTATCCTTTAACATTCAGTAGTAGGGCGGCTCGCTCATCGGGATCCGCTGTAACATAATTATTTCAATTATATTATAAATTTATATTATTTTAAATTTAATATAAATTATTTCTAAGTATTTAGCCCTGCGTGCCTTTATAATATTATATTTAAATTTCTTATTTAATTTAAATTTATTAGATTATTTATTGTCGCGTCATGCGTTCGAATCTCGTGCTGAGTGTGCGAAAACGTAGCGTCCGCTATCGCGCCGATGACAGATTCCCCCTCGACTAACCGATTTCGAGACCACCGGCACACTGAATTTTACATCCAGTGCGTCGCTATTTAAGTATTGAGAGAGAGCGAGCGAAGGGTCTCCACTCTGCGACTGTTCCCCTCTCACCGCGCCGCGCCGCGCCGTAGAGCTTTCGGCGATCCCTCGCACCGCACTCGCCGCACCATGCAAGTTGCGGTGCTTCTTCTCTCGCCTCGTCGTCTGCAGCCAGCGAAGCTCGCATCTTCGGGCGTGCTTGGTTTTCTATATCTCTCCATTATTTCTGCGGGGTTCTTCTCGCGCGGTCGTTGACTAATATTATACATTATAATACTTATAATTCCATTTCTTTTGATATCATTTATTATTAATTAATTAACGATCTTTATTAATTAATAATAAAGATTTTATTGTTTATAAATTTGCACGAGCTTATGGCTGGTCGCAATAGTGAATTGCAAGCATTATTGGACGTTTAAATAATATGGGAAAGATTTATAAAGAAAGAAAATGGATGCCACACGATTTGACCAGAAGTGTCATTAAGAATCGATACAATATCGCACTGGTTTTGCTTGCCAGGCAAAAAAAGAAGAGTTTTCTGTGGTGCATTGTAAGTGATGATGAAAAGTAGATCTACTATGACAATCCAAAAAGCAAAAAGTCATGGGTGGACTCAGACCAACCTTCCACATCGACACCAAAACGGAACATCCATGGCCAAAAGGTATTGCTGTGCATTTGATGGGGCCAACAAGGTGTGCTGTAGTACGAGCTGCTAAAACCGAATGAAACCGCACTGCCGAGGTATATAAACGCGAACTGAATGATTTGCAATCGAAATTGATCGAACATAAATCAGCAATCACGAGCAATAATCGCCAAGTCATTCTCTTGCATGGTAACAACTCGGTCACATGTTGCAAAAGCCGTCAAAAGCACCTTGTTGGAACGCGAATGGGAAGTGTTGAAGCACGCGGTGTAATCGCCAGTCATAGCACCTTAATTACCACCTATTTAGATCGATGCAGCACAACCTCGTTGATATGTACTTTCGACATGTTCAAGAAGTGTAAGAATTTATGGATGATTGGATCGCCTCGAAATCGCCATCGTTCTTTCGCTATAGTATCGTCATATTGCGAGGAAGATGGGGAAAGTAGTAGAATATGACGTAACATATTTTAATTAATCTAACGTGTATCAAGTTTCCATCATAAATGTCTTTTTTCCGTTCCAAAAAGTCGGAAACTAAGTTCACTTCCCATATTTTTCGTTTTTTAATTAAACCACTACACCGCCAGCCCTTTTAATTTCGAGTTAATTAAAATTTTTGCCTTCTTATCGTCAGACTCATACGTTGTTATCAGTAACTGTTCTTGCTGGTGCCACTTCAAAAAAGTGTTATTTCGTCCGTCGAAGTCGCTTAGCAGATCGGTTATTTCACGTATGTTATAACCATTCGACGACATTCGATATTACTGTACTATATCTGGTGATTGCAGATTCAAAAATCTTTCACGTTGAAGCATATCAACTTCTCTATTCTACAAACTATTTTGTTGTTCTTGTAATTCATCCTGCTGCTGGCATTCTTGCTTTTCTGCTTCATTCTCTTCCCAGATATTTGTGCTAAATGTTTCTAAACGTAAAATAAGCTCATTTTCTGTTTCCACTATGGACAAATCTCGTACTTACAAAAATTTTCACAGCTCTGACATGATATAGTTAGTAGACATATTCACTGCTCCTTAGATAAACTGTGCCACAACAAAATAACCAAACTCCCTCTCTAATAATTGTTGAACGAACAAAACAACAACAAAAATTGTCACTAGCACAACAAATTCACATTGTCGAAATGCAAAGAGAGAAAAAAATTCTTTAAAATTCCAAGTCTGTTATCACAACCTGTATCTTATTTCGTTATCCCACTTCTGATTCCTAAAAAAGAACTGTCAGGATGGCGATGGCAAATATATAACAAGTTGATTAAATCTCGAAAAGATCAGGTATACAATACTGAATTTATTAAACGTGGAGAGAAAGAAGTATAGGCTACTTGCACAGTACAATGCTATTCGGCGACCTTTTCGCTTCGTGTAAAAACTGAAACTAAACTTTATTTTACAAAAATGATTACTCAGGAAATAATCGTAACCGTACTTCGATAAAGTTAAATATGAAATATGATACTTTGGTAAACGGTAAATGCAACAAGATCTAAAAGCACATCGATAATTATCTGTGCTTACTTCGAATAAAATAATCCCTTCGTTTTTATTATGGACAATCAAATACAGCTACTTATAAGGGACTAGGTGAGGTGCAAAACATATACTTTATAATCAGTTGTATTTATTTTATAAATTAGATTTATTTTATAGAATTAAATGCATATAAAAATTTAAAAACCTGTGTGTGAAACTCAATATTTTGCTTTTTATATTTATATAATTCTATATATAATATATAATATATAAAATATATGAAATATATAATTATTTATTTTTATGAATATTTATGAATTTTACAAATGTAGGTATAATTATGTAGTACGTAATATATATATATATATATATATATATATATATATATATATATATATATATATATATGATTATATACATTCATAATATATACGAGGGTGGATTGATAAGTTTCCGGCCTGACCAAGAAAAACAATGTTTTTAAGAATTTTTTTTTTATTTCTCAACATAATCTCCTCCAAGGCTGATACGTTTCTCATAGCGGTGTTCTAGTCTAGTAATGTCATCTCTGTAGACTGGTTTATCAAACTCCTCACCTGGAAAATTATTAAGGTGTTCTGGACTTTTTGGACACGATATATATACTAGCATCGCCCGTCTAGGCTTCGCCCGTTAAATTAATAATAATTTAACTGATTTCTTAAACAATTCAATAATATCTAAGTTAAAAGTACTCTATATATAAAAACCGATATTACTGTAATTAATTGACCGTAATTTACCTATCATTGCTTCTGTATAAAAAGCTGCTTCAATGTAGCGTCCACTTCAAAAAGTTGATATTTTGTCGACCATTTTATACAATATATATGCATATTAAATATGGCTTCGATGGAGAAAATTGTACTTTCGAGTTCAAGCGATAAAAAAAGATGTGCAAGTGTCACGAGACGACGTTTACAGAGAATATAATGTACGGACTATAGGAAATGTCTGGGGACGACTGCTATAGAGAGTTTTGTGTTGAGGAGGTAAAATACAATGTCCAGGTATCCCGGGACGACTCTTACTGGGAGAGTACATGTTCGAATGATAGAATATGAATCTCTTCATAGAAGTCGTACTGATATATCTGAACATTGTTTTTCACCAACTCTACACAATAATCCTCGTAGAAGTCGTACCAAAACACCCGGAAATCGCATTCTATAATCCGAACACGAAAATCCACGTAGAAGCATTCCGAAAGATCTGAATAATGTTTTTTACCAACTACACACGATACTCCCCGTAGAAGTCGTCTCGTCATACATGGATATTATCTTCTACTGTCCAAACACAAAATTCCCCATAGAAGTAGTTCCAAAACACGTGTAAGTCGCCTTCTATTATCCGAACACGAAACCCGACATAGAAGTTATTTCGAAATACCTGAAGATCGTTTTCTACCAGCTGAACACGATACTCCCCGTAGAAGTCGTCTCGTCATACATGGACATCATCTTCTACCATCCGAACACGAAACTCCCTGTAGAAGTCGTTCCATAATACCTGGAAATCGTATTCTATCATCCGAATACGAAACTTCCCGTAGAAGTTGTGCCGACATTCCTAAACATCGTTTCCTACCAACTAAACACGATAGACCCTGTAGAAAGCTAGCATCGCTTTCTAACGACTAAACTCAATACTCCCCGGAGAAGTCGTTCGGAATGACCTGGATATCGTATTTTACCGCCCCAACACGAATTTTTCCATAGAAGTTGATTTCCTCATACCTGGACGTCATTTTCTATCAACTAAATACAATATTACCCGTAGAAATCGCCCAGAGACACTTGGACATCGCATTCTATCATCCGAGTACACAACCTATAGAAATCGTCTTGAAGCAATGGGATATCGTAATCAACCACCAGTACACGTCAATACAACATTTCTCAGTAGAAAACGTATTTAAAATGTGTTTTATATATATATATATATATATATATATATATATATATATATATATTTATTTATTTATTATTTTTAGAATTTTAATTATAGAGCAATAGTTAATAACATTATTCAAAAACTTCATTCGTATTATTCTATCGGCTTAATACAGTACAGTAAACTATATTCGAAACATATGGTTCTCTTTTGCTTATTTCAAATTTTACGTATTTATAACAATTATGTAAACAGACTAAACAAGCAACACATAAACTACTGAACAAGAGGTCTACGATGGCTCGATCGCTAGAGCGAAGGACTAGTAACTTGGTGACCCGAGTTCAATCCCGGTCTCGGCCGATTGATACAGGCACCGCTGTAATAACTTACATGTGCTTTGTTTACAAACACATTGTAGACCTCCGTCGCTAATTAGCACCGATATTTGAAAGCATAAATAGAGCTACCTTAAATAACCTAAAAAAAAAAAACGTACTGAACAAACGAATATATATATATATATATATATATATATATATATACTGACTTTTTAATATATAACTGTCAACAATACTCTTCTCGCCCTTCTTAAGAGCTATATATTGTTAAGCGCAAAAGACTAAATGACAGCGATTAAAAAGTATTATTACTGATACATCTTAACCAATTTAATAGCTATAGATAATGCATAGGGATGCCGCTATGGCGTTAGACTGCGAATCATAGTGTGAGCAATTCCAGACCCATATAGGTAGGATTTTCTCAGCGTTTTTTTTATCGAAATAAAAATTATGAAATGATAAAGTTATATCAATGAAAGTTATATCGAAAACGTAGTTTCCACGCATTGCCCTTTGTTGACCGCCGTTTTATAATAATTTTATCGCACAAAATTTCCCACGAACTTGATTTTTCCGGTGGCTTTTATTCTTGTCGGCTTTCCATAACCATCAATAAATTATCTTTAATTTCAACTTCAATAACTACTCTACAGTTAGCATACATGGTGTATACTCCAACAATTATATTCTATTTATTTATAAAATAAATTATATATATTAGGTTGTCAAATATCTCCCTTCCGCCTTTTTGTCTTATGAATTTCGCAGCTATCCACAAAGCGCTACAGAGCTCGTATCTGGCAATACTGAATCATCATTTGAAAGATCTTGACATAACGTATGAAACGACGCTATGCATGATTAGTTTGGATATTGCGTTCAAAAGTTATAGACGTGTAAACATGAAGTTCACTAACGCCGAAATTCGCGCTATTTTAAGTTTTTCTTCGTCAAAGGCAAATCCGCTAGAGAAACGTTCCATAAGATTAATGGTGTTTTGGGGGATGGCACGCTATCACTCCGAACCGCAGAGAAATGGTTTCGATGAGTCAGAGCCGGTGAAAACGACACCATGGATAAGTCAGTAGGCGGAAGACCTGTGACGACGAATACCGATCAAACCATGGTATTTATCGAGTTAGACCGGCTGTGGCATCTCGTGACATCGCCCAGGAGATGAGAGTTAGCCACAAAACCATTTTAAACCATCTGCAGAAAGCTGGATATAAAAAAGTGCTTGATTTGGGTACTGCATGATTTGACACAAAAAAACCTTCTGAACCGAACCAACGACTGCGATGTGCTGCTGAAACGGAACGAACTCGACTCATTTTTGACGCGGATGGTGACTGTCGACGAAAAATGAATCACGTACGACAATATCAAGTAAAACCGATCGTGATCCAAGGCCGGTGGACCGTCCCAAACAGTGGCCAAGCCGGGATTGACGGCCAGGAAGGTTTTGCTGTGTGTTTGGTGGAATTCGAAGTGAATCATCCACCATGAACTACTCCTATATACCCAGACGCTTAATTCTACCATCTACTGTGAACAACTCGACCGCTTGAAGCAGGCTATCGGCCAGAATCGTCCACAATTGGCCAACAGAAAGGGTGTAGTGTTCCACCAGTACAACGCCAGACCACACAGTATTTGTTGATGACTTGTCGGAAGCTACGGGAGTTCGGATGGGAGGTTTTATCGCATCGACCATATAGCCCAGATATAGCGCCAAGTGATTACCATCTGTTCCTGTCCATGTCGAACGCCGTTGGTGGTGTAATAATAATTCATTATTTGGTATTAAATGGATTTATTTTAGTTCAATGTTGTCTTCGTTTCACTCTTATTGATTTATTTATTTTTTTTTTTTGCTATTTATGTTAGATTCTGAAAGAAAAAATTCCAGGTTTCAAGAAAATTGTTTATTGTTAAAGATATTTTTGATTCTTAATTATTATTATTATTATTTAAATATTTATTTTTAACTTGTATATTTAATAGATTTCTAAATTTTTTGTATTACTGCATTTTAATCTTTTTTCTCTCTCTATTTTTAAAAATACATCTATGCACTTGAATGATGTCTCCTGTTGTTGTTATTATTATTATTATTGTTAATTATTTATAGATTTGCATAATTTTATGTTTTATATCCTCTTCTGTTATTCGATGCTTATGAACAAGGTTATATGTGCCAAAGTATCCTGTAAATAAATAATAAGCTGGCTGAGTAGGTTTTATCGACCAGTGGTTTGGTTTACCAACATTTATAACTTCAAATTGCTAATTTTTAGTAAATCTTCTTGAAACAAATTTCCACCATTGTGGTTGTACTGTAAAACCTTCAGGATTTTTCAGAAGTGAAAAAGTCCAATTCCTTCTATTGGTTTTGTTACTTTTAAAATGCTCCAGTGTCTATAGTGCAATATATTGCACTATAGGCTATGTCTGCTTTTTAATATATGAAAAGAAATAATTATTAAAACCTGAAATATAAATAATGCTTGTTACGCTAATTATTGTTAATAATGGTTATTACTTAATTGTGGTTGCTGGAAATATGCTGGTTTAATTGTTGCTATGAAGGTGATTTTAATTTATAAGTTGTATGTATTGAGTGCATGTGACAGCGATAACACCTTAATATGGTCAATTATTATGGTTATTATTAATAATATTGTTATTGTAATAGATATGAAATTGGCACGTCAATCTTCTTTCTGCTGTTGCTTGTATTTTAGCAAGATATTGTTCAATAATATATTCGTCGAAGTAGTCCCATATATCCTGCTTGTCCTCGTTGGAAAAATTATCACTAAGTTAATTTGACTAAAAATTTTTAATTTTAATCAAAATTTATTGGAATTGATTTCCACCATTATGCTGGTGATTACAAACTTGATCATCATTACAGAATTGAGAAATTCCACTCCCTTCCTATAGTTTTGTTACTTTCAAAAAAATTTTCTAAGCCTAGCATGTATGGAGCATATATCCAGCTTAGGGCTCTTTCTATACTGGTATGTGCTTTGACACATCATTGTGTATACAACATTTAGTAAGAGGAGAAAGAAAAATTTGTATTCTACTCAATACTATTTTTCACTGCTAGAATGAGTATGTGAAGTTAAAGGGGGAATGTATATAATGTTATTACAAGTATCGTCGACTCCCAAAAAATTTTTATAAAGTATTTTATGCAAATTTATCAGTTATTTGTCGAACCTTCTGAATTTTTGTTCCCTGTTTCCTATTTTTTTTATAGTATCAATATTTTCTGGCGTAACAACCGATTTTGAACGATCTTCACAGAACTCGTCTTAGGGCGAACTGCGGCCACGATTAAATTTCTTATATCGACTTATGTAAGTTAATATTGCGAGAAGTGATGCTTCTATTCTTTATTATTATATTCATATATCTATTATATGAATAAAAGTACGTCTGTGGCCTATAGCTTACAGAAATTTCTGGGATAGAATATATTGGTGAATCCACGTACTGCAAGGGGTTCAAATGATTCAAAAGTGGTGATTTGGAACTTGAAGACATGGATCGCTCCGAAAAGAGTTTTGAAAATGAGGAATTATATTAGGTATGTGAATAAGTCTTTCCCGTTTTTTTTTCAAATTTTGAGCCTTTATTGTGAAAAAATGGTTACAAATGAATTATTGAAAGTATTGGCCATCGCTAGCTACAACTTTTCCCATCTTTCTGGCAACATACGAATTCCGTTGCGAAAAAATTCGACCGGTTTGGCCTTTATCCAGTCATCCACCCATTTTTTGGCTTCCTCGTAGGAATGGAAGTGCTGGTCAGCCAGGCCATGCGTCATCGATCTGAAGAGATGGTAATCAGACGGAGAAACGTCTGGACTATACGGCGGGTGGGGTAGGACTTCCCATTTGAGCGTTTCTAAGTATGTTTTCACCGGCGGTGCAACATGTGGGCGAGCATTGTCATGTTGCAAAATAACTTTGTCGTGCCTGTCGGAGTATTGTGGCCGTTTTTCTCGCAGTGCGCGGCTCAAACGCATCAATTGTTGTCGATAGACCTCGCCTGTGATCCTTTCATTCGGTTTCAGAAGCTCATAGTAAACCACACCTAGCTGGTCCCACCATATACAGAGCATGAGCTTGGCGCCATGAATATTTGGCTTGGCCGTCGATGATGATGCATGGCCGAGTAGTCTCCATGATTTTCTTCGCTTCGGATTATCGTAACGTATCCACTTTTCATCGCCAGTCACGATACGATGCAGAAAACCCTTTCTTTTATGTCGCTGAAGCAGCTGTTCGCAAGTGAAAAAACGCCGTTCGACGTCTCTCAGCTTCAGTTCGTACGGCACCCAATTTCCTTGCTTTTGGATCATTCCCATGGCTTTCAAACGCTTGGAAATGGTTGTTCGGTCAACTCCCAATGCTTCAGCAAGTTCTTCTTGCGTTTGACAAGAATCTTCATCAAGCAAAGTCGCCAATTCTCGATCTTCAAAGATTTGCGGCCGCCCGGAACGCTCCTTGTCTTCCACGTCGAAATCACCGCTTTTGAAGCGTCGAAACCATCCGCGAACACTTGGATCATCGACACAACCTTCTCCATAAGCCTCCTGAAGCAATCGATGCGTCTCGGCAGCAGATTTCTTCAAATTGAACCAATAAAGTGAAACTTCCCGCAAATGACGTCGACTCGGCTCAAATTTCGACATTTTCACGATATCAAAAATTTATCATGCAAAAAAATTTTAACTAATGTGTTAGTATGGAATTGTTGACATTTGAATAAGCTTTGATTATGACATATGTAACCATTGAATACTCGCACAGTATTGGTGGCGCCATCTCTTACAAAAAACGGGAAAGACTTATTCACACTCCTAATATATTTTTCTGGATGAAAATCCGTGTCAGATTCAAGAAAAACTTGCTACATATTTGGCGTTACACAACAAATCGTTTGCCTGCGCCTAAAAGCATTGTGATTCATTCGATAGATTGAAAACTGGATACCGTACTTGAAACCGAGAGATATCGAACGGCGTTTTTGCATGTTGCTACAATATGAGGAAGTGAAAAATGGATTTATTATATTAACTTTAAACTTGCCCAATTGACGCCGAAACGAAATATTCACGTAAATAAGTTCATCCTCTGAATATGATGGGACCAAAAAGGTGTTCTATACTAAGAACTACTTCCGAGTGGTTAGACCATTAAAGACCCATTATATCGAACTAAACTTATTCGTTTGAAGCAATCAGTACAGGAAACACGGCCAGAATATGAGATCAGGCATGAGTCCATCATTTTTCATTACGATAACGCTCGCTACATGTTGCGGCTTCGATCAAAAACTGTTTGGAGAATAATGAATGGGAGATTCATTCAGAGCGACGGGCGTGGGGTGGTCGTCTCTATATTTTGAGCTAAATTTATGTCATTTTCCTCCCAGGTGGTCGGATTCTTTTATGAAACCACATGTGTACGTGGCGGCTTTATTACCAGAAGTTAGTTCAATTAATTTATAAATGATACCGCTTCAACTAACGCTTTATTAATACATATTGTTAATGTTAATGTATAATTCTTACTTGGGTTAGAAAATTGATTTAAATTAGTATTTAATATGTTTTAAATTGTATTAAATTATATATTATAATTACTAAATAATATTGTTTAATACGCTTATAAATTCTGAAGTCCATGTGAGCTTTGAATATAGGTGTTGACATTTGTAAATTAAATTAGAACGGATGAGGGCGTATGAAGGGAATCGGATGCAATCATTAAACCCAAACATAGCTATATTCCAGATTGACTGAAAAGTTTATATGTTGACACATAGATGGTGTTAGTATAATTAAATTCATATGATTTTTAGTTATTTATTACCAATCTTCAAAAGGTACGTGTATAAATTTAATATACGTGTGGGGATTGGTTTATAAAATACGGCATTACGAGTAAAGCAACTTCTGTGATTGTGAAAAAAATGTCTAAAAAAAATTTCGTGTATTAACAAACATTGCTTTTGCAAAAATTCTGTCGATGTCAAGGCTTAACTAGATAATTATTATTTGGACGCTGCGCCAGAAAAATCAATCGTTGAGAAGTGGTTGCCTAACTTTAAACGAAATGTACATCGAAGACGATGCACGGACGTCCGAAAAACGCTGTTACACACTAAACAATATTGGTGACTAATTTTTGAATCAAAAACGGTATTATTATGATGCATAATTCACCATTTTCGCCTGATGATTAACTTTGTCACTTCTACTTATTCGGTAAATTGCGTGTGGTGATGAAAAGAATCGTTACAAGGAGGTCGAGGAAATCCAAAAGGCAACAACCGCCATTTTGAAGATGATTCTGGTTCACGACGTGAAAAAATCATTTGAGATGCTGTTCGAACGCGCTCAACTTTGTATTGACTCGGAAGGAGATTATTTTGAATCAAATACATGAATTTTGTAAAAATAATTTATTGTTGTCTTTTTTTTTTTAATGTCTGAAAACTTTTATAACGGACCTTGTATACACAAAATATGGATTGGTCAGCTCGACTTCGAGGAAAAACCAATATAAGTAGAGTGCCTTACAGATGTCTCATATCTCTACAAATCATCGAAAGGACTCAAGATAAGATTTCGTGATAGGGTCGCTAGCCAATTCCAAATGTATCGTCAGTGTCGCGAAGGACACGATGACAGAGATATGATATAACCCTTGTTAGATTGTGCATACTTCAACAGAATCCATAATAATATTGCGACGAACAGGCTCTATAGTCGATACAGCCTAATACGCGCAAGACTTTCATTGCAAATTAATACACGAAATTAAAATAATCGAGGGACTCGAGCATGTCGCGAGAGAGAGTCGCGGCCGCGCAGCAGCCAACGTGCAAAAAATGTCCCGCGCTCCCCGGACCTACGAACTCGGAATATAGTAAAAGCACTAGCTACTTTATTTTGAGCGCCCCATTTTAATAAAATAATCTATCGGTTTTCTTTTTTTTATATTCTTTAGTATACAGCACATATATAAAAGCATACGTGCAAATGAATCTTATGATAAATACATAAATGTCGTGTGCTAGCGACTCCAAGGATGCAAATATTAGCTTAATCATTATATACAGAATCATTATGATTGTTATTATTAGTTAGAATAATTATCATAGTTATTATTATAAATTCTAATAATATTTATCTTTATTATTAATATAATGTAAATAATTAAACATTATTTATAATTTATATTATGTTGTTATATATAATATAAATAACTAAATATTATCTATAATACGAGAGAATTAAATTAAGAAGTATTATTATAAAACTCCGCTGAAATTGTTATAATGTAATTTATATTATAGGAATACAAGCGTCTTCAAGGACAGGCTCGCAAATTAAACATTATAATCATTATAATTATAATAAATTATTATTATTTTCTTATAAAATTATTATTGTTATTTTTAAGCGGCTCGATATGAAATTAGTCGAACGGGATCCCAACAACTTCCTCTGCTGTTCCCACTGCTCACACACAAAAAATGTATGATGGGCATCGTCTTTTGCGGATTCACGGTATATGCAATGGGGAACCGCGATTTTGCCCATCTAGTGCAAGTACGCGCGAAAGTACCCGTGACCAGTCAACATCTGGGTGAGATAGTAATTTACCTCCCCGCGCTGTCTACCGACCCACGGGGCCACCTGACTTATAGTCTAGCGATCCAACTTGCACGCGTATCCTTGTCCAACCTGTTATGCCAGCAAGTCAGGGAGCTCTCCCTAGCTTGCTTCTGAGCTTCGGCCTAGCGAAGTGTTCCCTTCGTCTGATGAAAGAATTTCTGCTCCTAGGCCAGGAGGTCTATCGGGATGACCCTGGTAACTATTAGTAAAGCATGGCAGACTCAGCAGGTTGCAGTAGCAACTACCTGATGCAGAGGCGTGGTCCTCCTACGTCACGTCCTACGGCCTTCACTATCGCCGCCTTATCCGCCGACCTCCGAATATGTTCCCAGAAGGTGCGTTTCGTATCTAGCATCACCCCCAAGTACTTGACGGATGCCTTGGTCGGCACCAACACCTTTCCAATAGTTAGCGTTAGCATTCTGCTGATACGCTTCTTCGTGAGGAGCAATATCTCAGTTTTGGCCTCAGCTAGTTCCAGCTCATGATCGCTCAACCAACGGCGAATTCTGCGCATCGTCTGATCGAGGCTCATAGGATATATTCCATACATCGAGACCCAGGAGGAAGTCTTGGGCCTTGCCATACGTTAGCTCTTTTCGCTTAGAGTTCTCTGCTGTGCCATACAGAATGGATCTGTCCTTAATAATCTCCGATGATCTGGAGTAAGTACCTAGGTACATTGAAGTCCTCGCCCCCAGCACGTCTGTTCAGCTAACCGACATAAGCTATTTGTGACATAAAGTATCACCAAAAAACACACGGGCCGGGAGAAGTGATTCTCCAGCTCCGTAGTCCTGGCCACCTCCTCTACATCCTGGTAGCAGCTATAATGGACCGCCATCTTCGAAAGCTGTACTTCCTATCGGAAAGGTCGCCGGATGTTAAAAGCGCATGATAAGGGTTCTGCACGTCTACAAAGCACTAGATGATCCTTTACCGTTGCGTAACAGCACAAGTCTCGCCTCCTTCCAGCGGGAATAAAGTATTCCCGCGTGAAGGGACGAGTAATATATGTCAAGCAAAAGTGCAGGATGGATCTTTACCACCGCTTTCAGCACTTTCGCCGGAAGTCCGTCGGGCCCCGGTGCCTTGTTGTTCCTCGGAGAGCGTATTGCTTTGTCAAGCTCTACCCTTGTAAATGGCGGTGCCTCAGAGCCGCCATGAGCCAGGAGCTCATCCTCTCCTTTGGGATGAGTGATCAATCAGGTATTGGTAATTCAATCAGGAGGCGCTGTCCGCTTTCTAGCGCTTGGAAAAACTTCTCATCATCCAACCTTGCGACGATCATCTGACTGGGCAACGTTCAACCGTCATCCTGAATAGCGTGACATCACTAACGTGGAACGTGATGTATTGGTGATCGCTGGCTGTATAGCCTTCGATCATCTGCCAGTACCGTAGTGTACGGTCAGAATCTCCGTCGCAAAGGATACATCAGAGATGATCTCCCTGTAGCTGGGCCTCCGAAAGGTCGGCATAAATCCGGTGTTCAGGACAACCAGACCTAACCTGGATACCATGTTCATCACTCGTCTTCCTCTAAAATCCCGCAAATGTACCCCCCCACTTGAGAGCTTTGCTGTTAAAATCCTCAGCCACTACTCCTAGTCCCCCCTCTATTTCTTTAACAGCATTCACAAGGGCATCCAGTTTAGACTGAAAACTTTCGATGGCCTCATTCGGGGTGAGAGATAAGCTGACGCCATTTACGTTATTGACCCTCACCTAGACGAAGCCGAGTCCATATCCATGAAAATCCAACCGCAAGCGGTTTGGGTTGCAAATCCAAATCGCCACGGTACCGAGGTCATCGTGATACCAGACCCCCCATCTCTATGCCGATATTGTTCGCTGACGATGACGATGTCAGCATCCTTTTCTAGACAGATTTGCGAGTGCAGATCGCTTGCCGTCCGAGTGCTGTTCAAGTTCGCCTGCAGAACTTTGACCAGTTTGGCGAGAACTGGCTAACACTTTGCGATACACCGCATAAGCCCCAGACCAAGCAACGTGGTTTCACGCCATAGTCGTGGTCTGCGGGCAGATGTAACATTGCGGAGGCGTTCTACAGTCCGCCGCCTTGTGTTTCTGCTGCCGCACCTAAAGCAGACATTGTTCTTATCTGGACCATCGCAGCGCGAGTCACGGTGTTTATAGCCGAGACACCTTAACAGCGTTCGACCTGAGCTCCGTGCTCCAAGCCGTAAAGTACCCATCTAATAACTAGAATACACTGAGACTTAATATCATTTAAAGACATTTTGATTACAATATATCAGATCAATCCTCGATAAGAAGTGCGCATATTACAGTCAACGACAGACAGTATGGAGTTATACTAGTCAACTGTCTTCATCCAGCTAGCCAACGTCTCTAAATCAGTGCTACACATCTCGACTAGAAGGCATTTGGAATCATCTCTTAAGACATTAACGCCTTTCTGCTATCTACTACGACGTTTAGTTACTTCCGGGATAGATGGAATTACTAAACGTCAACTATGATCTATGCCTGCTGGCTTCTTTGTATAGAAATTGCATCTAATAATGTGATGCTTCTCAATCTTAGACTACTTTTTTTCTCAACCAATCTCCGTCTCCTCGGCGTTAACTTCTCCATTAGGTACTTGCGAGGATTCAGATGCAGCTGTCTGCCTTCAGGACGAATATCACGCCTTAAGAAGGGAATTTTACATATCTAGGGATGGCAACAAGACGCTTAGTCATTAGTCACTGGACGTCGCTACCATGAAAGCATTTGACATAATCGAATTCTCTGTGCTACTAGCTGCGCTCAAAGCAGCTGTATGGCATATCATTGTAGTTTGCGCTATAGCCTTCGCAGATAAGCTGGTTCTGTCTGTAGATTCGACACTTAGTATTATATACTAATTATATTAGTGTTATATATCACTTAGTATTATAGTACTATTTGTTTGAATATGTTTATATAACTATAAAAATAGAATTATTCGCAATAACTTTGCAAGCATATTTATACACTTATTTTTAAAAATTAATATTCGCTTAACCTTTTCATTCTCATTTACGTCGTTTTTCAATTTATTGTAAATAAACTTGTTACTTTATTTTTCTATAAAATTAGAGTGGTAAAGATGATTGCAATTGTTATATTATCTACATTGAAAAATCGATAAATCAAAACGATTAGAAATTTGACATTAATGTTCTTTAATAATATTTGTAATATACCAATAAGTTTTTGATTATATAAAATATACCAATAATTCTTTAATTATTATTACTATTATGTATATATATATATATATATATATATATATATATATATATATATAAATAGATTATTCTTTAATATTACTAAAACATCGATTACCAAACATTCTAATTCCTTCAACTTTGTAATTATTGCCAAATCTTTTTGTTATCTTTCATGTTTCAAAGATTATTGTCTTGAAATTTAGAATTATTAAATATTTTTTAGAGATTGGATCCAAATAAATTAAATATACCCGTTATTGGAGGACATAGTGGAATTACAATTGTACCATTGATTTCGCAAGCTACGCCATCTGTATCTTTAACACAAGATCAACTTAAAGCTCTTACTGAAAGGATTCAAGAAGCAGGCACAGAGGTAGTTAGAGCTAAGGCTGGCACTGGCTCTGCTACGTTATCAATGGCGTATGCAGGAGCTAGATTTACGCTTTCCTTAATTAGAGCATTGAATGGAGAGTCAAATGTTATTGAATGTTCATATGTTAGGTCTAATGTGACTGAATCCAAATATTTTTCTACGCCAATTTTACTAGGAGTAAGTATTAAGAATGATATGTTATATAAATATACGTTATTAAGCATACTTTAATTATTTAATTTTAAGAAAAATGGTATAGAAAAGAATCTTGGACTTGGAAAACTAAGTGATTTTGAACAAAAACTTTTAGCAGCGGCTATTCCTGAATTAAAAAAAAATATTCAAAAAGGAGAAGATTTTATATGTAAGAAATAATAAGTTAAAAATAAGATATTTTATAAAATACTAATGTAAGTGTTTCAAGAAAATAAAAGATATAAAATTTTTGACAAAATTATTAATTATTATTGTACAGCCTTCCAACTTTTAGCATCATAACATCAGTAAAATTATGTACTACTTTTTAATATAAAATCATATTAAAACTTATTTAGCAACAAGAAAACATTTTATTCTATTTACTCGAATTTTAAGTGTATAGTATTCGTATATTATTAGCTTGATTACCTTTACACTATGACAATGAAATTATATATATATCTGATACGTGAATGGTTGCTCAATTTGATTAGTATGACATATATGATTACATCAGGTACAGTTTTAGATATCAATCAATTTTCAAGGTATATTATAATGTTAATAAATATTTTCATTGGTCTTACAGTCCAATGAAATCAATCGAAAATAATACATAATAATATCAATATATATTTATATTAATATTAATACATTAATATACCAAAATAATAAAAATTAAAATTAAAAATAATAATAACAGTCAGGCTGTTCTTGTCTACAATCACCCCCGTAGACTAATCTGAAAATAAAATATTAGCTGAATAACGCTGGATTACGTCTTCAATTAGGTAAGGGTGGTGGGGATAGTCGGATTGCACTTTACTAAAATAAAAATTTTTTCAGCTAATATTTTATTTTCAGATTAGTCTACGGGAGTGATTGTATACAAGAACAGTCTCACTGTCATAAATTTTTATTTCTATTTTTATTTTTATTATTTTTTTTTATTAATGTATTAATATTAATATACAACTTGGGAAGCTGCTAAGTGTAAATTGCAGGAGCAATTTTTACACATTAAGCAGTGTCCTAAGTAAAATGATGGAAAGGACTTGCATACAAAAAAATGTAAGTCAAATAATAAAAAACGGTCTGAGTAGATCAACGAAGCAGTGGAAATCGGACAGTATGAACTCAAGCGAATGAGACTGCTCCGACAAAAACAGAAAGATAAAGGGCGGAGTGAATGTGAGGAGGCAACTCCTCAATAACGGAAAACAGACCGTCAGACCCCTACTCCGGAGTAGGCGGCCGCACAACAGCGGACGACCGAGACTGAAATATGGGAGACGCTGGTCTCAAAACATAAAAACCCTAAAACGAAGCTCCAAGGTCGCGGGTCTGATCGCCCTAATCTCAAAGGCAGGGGAGGAGCGATCATGATCAAGCCGGCTGAGCGCAGACGTACGTAGACGTGGTACGAAGAATACGACAAAAGGTGTGGACCCTGACAAGAGTAATACTCAAGTCAGAACAATAAGAAAGACAAAAGAAGGCGCGGTACTTTTACAGCTGCCCAGACTGAATAACGAGACGGACTTCCGACATGTTATTCAAGACGCTGTCGGAGAAACTGGACGCGTAAAAGATTTAACCTCCAGGGTAACACTGGAATTCCTAGACTTGGACTGTGTCACGACCGACGAGGACATTGCGATCGCGCTAAATCGGGAAACGGGACGGACTGCAGACCGTCGGCCCCATGTTTTCGATGTTAACAGTCGAGGACAGAGAATGGCGGTCTGCGATTTTGACGTAAAAGAGGCTACCGACCTCTTAAGGAAAGAGCGTAAAATCGGGTGGGTTATATCAAGAATTAGAGAAAGATACGCGTCTCGCGATTCTATAGATGCCTCGGGTTCGGTCATCTACGGAAAGACTGTAAAGGACTGGAGCAGATGAAGCTGCTGCTGGCGATGCGCTCTCGAGGGTCATTCCCACAGGGACTGCAAGAGTCGTGGGGAGTGTTTCCTATGCACTGGGGATAATATCCGAGACAGGGGACACTTACTTGGCTCGTCCTCGTGTGCCGCGTTCAGGATAGCACTAACAGAACAGAAGACAGAGACAGTCACACAATGATGATGACGATACTCCAATGCAATATGAACGACAGACGGGGAAGACTGCTGCTGGAGATGGCCGCAAGGCTGGACCTGGTAGTAGTTAACGAAGGAACGATACCGACGTACAAACGACCGGGGTATGGTAACTCTATAACACACGTGACTCTGATCTCGGACAGAATTCGGAGTAGGATAAGGGCGTGGCGAGTGGTCCAGTACTATACGGCCAGTGATCACCAGTACATTGCCAGCAAAATGATAGATGCGATGAGACAGACAAGGAGACTGGGCACAAGATCTACGGGGTGGAATCCCAAGCGCCTAGACATAGACGAACTCGAAAGGTATCTGCAATATGCAGAACCTCCCTTATGAGAGGTGCCTCAAGAGTTGACGAACCGGGACAGGATGGAGGCGTTAGCGGCGGCAACGACTGGCTTTCCCCAGCGCCTATGCGATGCCACCATGCCCAGGAAACGGAAAGTACGAAACAGACGACAAACCTACTGGTGGACAGCCGAGATCGCTGATCTCAGAAGCAATTGTTTGAAGCTGAGACGGAAAGCTTAACGAGCCCGAAGTCGAGGCATAGTGGGACTATACTCTGCGGAGTATAATCGCGCCAGACAGCGACTGAGATACGCGATCAATGACAGTAAGATACGGTGTTGGAGAAAACTAATCGACGAGGTGGACTTGGATCCCTGGGGCAACGGTTATAAAATTTTAACATGCGCCCTGGGAGGTCGGGGTCCGCCGGAACTACGAGACGCGAAAGTGATGGAGCGGATAGTTGAGAGACTTTTCCCAACCCATCCCAACAGAACGGACGCGACAAATGAAATGACAGATATAGAAATCCCTCTCTTTACGCAGGAAGAGCTGCGCAGAGCTTCGAATGCGTTGAAGCCTAACAAGGCCCCGGGTCCCGATGGCATACTTAATGACGTGTTACGGGTGGTCGCTTTGCGCCGCCCGGACATCCTTTTGGGCTTGTACAACGGGTGTCTGGTGGAGGGAGTTTTTAACAGGCTCTGGAAGGAGGCTCGATTGGTTCTCATACGTAAGTTTAAGGGGAACCCCGATTTGCCTTCTTCATACAGGCCTCTCTGCCCACTAAATACGGTAGGGAAGCTGTTGGAACTACTGCTGAGACCAAGACGTTCACAGGCAATTAAAAACGCCGGAGACCTATCCGAACAACAACACGGATTTAGGAAAGGACAGTCGACAATTGGTGCTATAGGTGACGTGACGAACATCTTTCATGCGGCGAACAGGGACTGTCATGCAACCAGACCATTGGTTCTGCTGGTGACCCTGGAAGTTCGTAACGCCTTTAACTCTGCAAAATGGACAAAGATACTGGGGGCGTTGGAATTGACTTTCAAGGTTGACTCCTACCTCCTTCGTATCATACGGGACTACTTACAGGATCGAGGACTGACGTATGATACTTTGGACGGAAAGAAATGGAAACGCGTGACAGGGGGGTGGCGCAGGGTTACATTTTAGGCCCCGACTTCTGGAACCTACATTATGACGTTTTGTTGAGATTAGATATGCCCTCGGACGCGCATCTCATTGCCTATGCCGACGATGTGGCAGCCGTGATAGTCGCACGCAACTATCACTTGATTCAGTTAAAGCTGAATCAGGTCATGAGACGCGTGAACGAATGGATGGCAGATCACGGACTGCAGCTCGCGCTGCAAAAGACTGAGTTGTTGCTGCTGACTCACAGACGTATACAGACGGTGGTTCCGATGATGTTAGGGACGGAAAGACTGGAAACCAGGAGCGAAGTCAAGTACCTTGGCGTTACCTTGGATACGAAGCTAAGCTTCTGGCCTCACCTACGAAATGCGGCGACAAAGGCAGCAGAAAAGACCAAGGCTCTAAGTAGACTGATGGCCAATACGAACGGACCGAAAGAGAAGGTTCGTAGACTGCTGATGAGCATTACACACTCGATTTTGCTTTACCGGGCGGAGGTTTGGGCCGACGCGATGAATATCAGGAAACGCGCTAACGCCATGAAAAGCGTACAAAGGGTGGGCGCGTGAAGAATCGCGTGTTGCGTACCGTTGTTGCTGGGGCCATTCCCATCAATCTGCTCGCGGCCGAACTGAAGCGAATTTACGAGCGGAGCCCGAACGTTGGAAGGGAAGACGCTGTGGCTGAAGAACAGACGAAGACCATCGAGACATGGCAGAGACGGTGGACGACGGACGAGAGAACGGTGAAAGAAAAGACTAATACCCGAAATGGGCCCGTGGAATGAGAGGAAATACGGAGAGGTGGACTTCTACCTTACCCAATTTCTGTCCGGACACGGATACTTTCGTAAGTACCTCTGCAAGATGAAGAGGATCGCCTCTTCAGAATACAAGTACTGCGGATGGGCTTGTGACGATGCGGAGCACACATTTTTTGTGTACGAACATTGGACTGAGCCACGACTAGAGCTACAGATGAGGACAGGAGCGATCACGCCAACAAACGTCACGAAAATTATGATGACGTACGCGAACAGCTGGCGGTTGATCGCAAAATACGTTATGAATGTGCTTCAAAGCAAACGAGCAGATGCATGTCTGGACTATTGAAAGTCTGTGAAGAGTGAATGTAATATCAAGTATGCATGAGAATCTGGAATGAAAGATACGAACATAAAATGACCACGCAAGGACTGCCACCCAGGCTGAAGTAATGTGAATAACAGTTCCGGGCTGGTGTCGGTGCAACACGGAGATATGTGTTTAGTACGTAGTGACATGGGTTTTCTGTCGAGTCGCATATACTCCGGTGGCCGTTTTTCAGGACCATTCTTGCTGAACGACCATCGGAGATGCATAAACAGCATTCACAGACTCTGCAAAAAAAAAAAAAAAAAATATTAATATAAATATATATTGATATTATTACGTATTATTTTCGGTTGATTTAATTGGACTGTAAGACCATATTTATTAATTTGTATATCAGTAGTCGACAAAACCACAATTAAAATATATTATAATGTGGACAGGAAATACCAAACCAAGAGGTATCTGTGATGTTTTAAAAATGTCCTGGCATGTTCTAACGATTATTTAAAACCGACAAATCAGACAGGTATAACCGGGGAACGCCCAGTCCCATTAGTTAAAATCAATATTTTCTGAGTCAGGCTCGTGCTAGATTCTAATACCATAAATAGAGAAGACAATATGCCTCTTTCAGTGATTCCATTGTGCTACGATCGGTCTCCGCGCATATGATGATTTTTTTGCGTTGTATTTCCAACACCATATAGTACTGGCGCACAGGCTCATCCACGTGTATACGGTGATTTGTATAAAAATGGCCGGCTGCTTGTCAAAAGTCAGCCTATGTATGTGATATCACGTGCCCTCCACGCTCTTCAAGAACTAAGTTAATAAATATTTTTATCGGTCTTGCAGTCTTTATACTATAATATGTTATACTAAAATAATGACAGTCAGTCTATCCATACTTATAATTATTACCTCAGAATCTGTAGTAGAAATTACTACTAAAAATGAAAATGAAATGAAATGGAATTAAATTAAAAATTATAAATAATAAAAAATATCAAAATAAAAATAATCAAAATAATCAAAATAATTTTAGAGAATAGGCCTATTTATTTTTGTCATGAGCCCATCTGTTACTACCCAATTTACTTGACTCCAACATTAAATTTATATTATTGGGATTTTTCAAAATATTAATACTTTCAAGAGTGTATCTTTTATATCTAGTTGTAATACCTTGTTAAGAAATATTTACATTTTCAAAAGTCAAAGAATATAACAAATCGAAAGTATGCCTTTAGCCCGGACGTAGCATTGATACTTACAATAAAGAATACTTTTAAATCGTAATTTTCTAAATATCTATATAAATATACGTCGGTCTTTAATAATCATTTTAATAATTTAGGCAATATGTACTAATTTAGAAAATAATGATTTAAAAGAATTCTTTCAAGGTCAAAACAGACACTTAAACTACAATAAAATACGAAGAAACAAGAAAACTAAAAAGTCAATGCGAATGTTTGAAAAACATAAACACTTTGAAGCAAATCATACTTAAAATAATAATAAAGATTTTATTTTCAAAATGTAACAAATATTACCATCCCCAAAGTTTTTGTGAATATCTTTTCATAAAGTGCAAAATTTGAAATATCTTATTCAAAGAATTCTCAATTAAGGAAAATATTGAAGATGTAAAAAATATTATTATAAGATACTATAATTATATTAAGAAAGAAACAATGTAGAAACCCACTAGTAAAAGTTCTTAATTATATTAAAAAAGAAAATAAATTTCAAAATTATTTAAATAGTAACATCATACATAAATACAAAATAGCCACAAATTTCTTAAAAGATAATACACATATCATATTTCGAATTGTAGATAAAGGGAATGTAACAGTAGCATCTGATAAAAAAGAATATATGAATAAAATTATTAGGAGGCGAACTTAGTTTCCGACGTTCACGTTTAGATGGCAATATAAGTAGTACGAAAAGTCAGTTGTGTCGAATCTAGTTTTTATTTTTTAGTTTTGGCATTTACCAATAAAATTTAGTTAACAGGCGCCATCATTTGTGTAAACATTATAATTTTTTAATCAGTGAAAAATAAATCGTGATAAATGGTTTTTTCGAACTGTTCCTTTGCACTATTTTGGTTTGAAAAAAATATGGTAGAAATTTATCGATTGCTTCAAGAACGTTGTGGCGAGTAAGCTCCATCGCTTACAACATGTAAGGAGTGGTTTCAACAGTTTAATAGTGGAGATACTGATTTTAGTGATAAAGAACATTCTGGACAACCGAACAAGTTTAAAGATAGTCATTTGCAAATATTATTATACGAAAACTCAACTCAAACGCAGTAAGAACTCGTTAATAACTTTGTAGTCAGTGACAAAGCAGTTGCTAAATGTTTACATGCGATGAGAAGAATTTATAAAGAAGGAAACTGGATGCCACATGATTTGACTGAAATTAACAATATGGATCGATACTACATCGCACTGTCTTTGCTTGCCAGACAGAAAAAGAAGAGTTTTATGTGGCGTAATGTGACTGGTGATGAAAAGTGGATCTACTATAACAATTCTAAGCGCGAAAAGTCATGGGTGGACCCAGGCCAACCGTCCACATCGACACCAAAACGGAACATCTACGGCCAAAAGGTATTGCTGTGCATTTGGTGGGACCAACAACGTGTGTCATACTACGAGCTGCAAAACGCCAACTGAATTATTTGTAACAGAAATAGATCGAACATATTACCAGAAAGTGGAAATGGAAATGGAAAAATTGTACGTGAAAGGTGTGTAGATGATCTGGTGGATGTTTTTCATTCCATTCATGACAGAATTAATTAAGTTTTTTGGACATCAATGTTATTAAAGTTAGTAATAATAAAGTAAAATTAAATTGTTGCAGAAAATCTACATGGGCAGATAGGTTATTAAATCTTAACACACATCATCATTTCGAAAATGAGATAGATACTTCATCGGGAGTCATCGACAGAGCCATCAACTTATCATACAAAGAGTTTAGGAAAGATAATTTAAGATTAGTTAAAAAAATATTCATTAATAATAATTATACAGCAGACCTGATAGATAAAATGATTGCAGAGAGCATAGATCATATTTACAATAATACTAGAGTACATAATATAAAAGACAAAAAGAATAATAATAAAATCGTAATATTACCATATACGGATTGTCTGAAAGAGTTAGAAGTACTTTCAAAAAACATAATATTCAATTTTATCTTTAGGAATAATAGTCATATAAGAAGCCTATTCAATAATTGTAAAGAGAAGGATGATCAATGTTTCAAAGCAGGTATAGTATACAAAATAAATTGTAGACTGTGACAAATATTACATCAATAAATCTTAATAAGCATGAATGCAAATCCTGCCTAAAGGAACATAGTTTAAACGTTATATTATTTAGATTTTGAAAATGTAAATATTTTACAACAAGTTATTACAAATAGATATAAAAGAGAAACTCTTGAAAGTATTCGTATTTTGAAAAATCGTAACAATGTAAATTTAATATTGGAGTCAAGTAAATTGAACAACGCTTATAATTATCTATTAATATAAAAATTATATTTGAAATTTAAGTCAGGAGGATGGGGTCCATAAATTTTATACAATTAAATTTAGAGTGGAGATAGGGTATATATAGTAGTATGCTGGGTTTTTCATTTTATTCTAGTCTTTGAAGACGAACCATAACGGTTCGAAACGTCGGACAAAAAAGGTAAAATTCAATTTAAGGTCATGGGGGCAGTCAGGTTGTCCTTTGCTAACATAGAATATATTTTATTTTTCTTTTTATTATTTTTTTATTATTTTTAATTTTTAATTTTTAGCAAAATTTTATTTTATTTTTAGCAGTAAGTTCTATTTCAGATTCTGATATGGATATTCAAATAGTCTGACTGTAATTATTTTAGTATACGATAGTATAAAAACGATCAACATATTTATTAATTTAATTCAAAACAGTCCAGTCCAGTCCAGAACAGTCCAGTAGAGTAAGCCATTCATCGACTCTTAAATCGAGAATAGCACTTCACTCATACAGACCTACTATAGTTCGACATTCTTAAAAAAATAGTACATAAAACTTTCGTAAACAAAAGACCATTTTCAAAACAATTTTGGAATGACTATATAAAATTTTGCGCGCATTAAACAGGAATCAGCAAGAGGATTAATTCATTATTTACAAATTTAACTTAATTAAATTGTATTGTTTTCAGCTTGCACGGCAACGGCTAGTAACAGATGGGCTCATGACAAAAATAAATAGGCCTTTTCTCTAAAATTGATTATTTTTATTTTTGTTATTAGGCGTATAAGTTTCCATCGTCTGTCAAAATATAGCGTCACCAATGGATCCCGGGCAGAAATGTGTTTGTATTTGTAGTTTTTGTATCTAGCAACATCTTTGTTGCATTATATTTGAACATTCTTACGGTCATTTACTTTGTCTAGCAAAATCATGGCAAGTTCAATCATTCCAGCTAAATGAACGTCCTTTGCAGAAACGCTGATTCTATTTTTTTAATATGAGCAAAAGTGCGGCTGGAGCCTATCGTTTGCTTTCCGAAACTTATGGAGCAGAATTTATTGATGAATCGATGTACCGTGACTAGTATAACATTTTTTTATTAGATTTTTGGAAATAAGTAAATCATTAAATTATCTAAAAAAAGTAAATTAAAATATTTTAATCACAAATGACCCCAAATCCCGATGTAGCCGTGATAGAATTATAAACAAACTAAAATAAATAACACGAAAGGTACTCTCTCTCTCTCTCTCTCTCTCTCTCTCTCATGAGAGAGAAGTGTGTTTGAGCTAGCTGTAAATAGAAAAAAATAAATAAAACAGAAAATAGAACGGAATAAACACTTCACGACTCAAAGACTTGGTAGAACCAAGCGACCCTAGTGTGTTAAAACAGAGGCTGTTACCCTATCGAAACAGGCCGACGTGTTACATGGGTCTGAACAGTCGATTATAGTTATTGAGTAACGTATCTTGATACATTTATCGACGGGGAAGTTAAATTTATTTCTTATTAAATTTATATATTGATTGGAGAGATATCTAGTACGATTTGAAGCAAACCATGAACCGAAATGCGGGTTTTCTGGATAAACCAATGGAAGAGTGAAAAGCTTGTAGCGAAATTACAAAGATATAATTTAAATACGAAAGGATTCGTTAAAGAACTATGTCAGCGATTAGTAATATACGTCCGGGAAATTGACGCGAAATTTATCGATAAGTCAATCGACGACGATGACTATGACAACTTCGTGGATAGGACCCAAGATGAGGTCAAACTTCAATTAGAGATGATTCAAGATATGTCATCACTACATACGGATTCCTAATTAGATAGCCAACTTGTTGATAGAAATAACTACCTAATGATTCGATTTTTGATTATATACCTGCGTTTGCACATAAATGCGACGACGCAGGCGTAGTTGAATTATCAACAGAACAGAAAGAATAATTGCAAACATTTATCGTGGAAGAAATGAAGAAATTAAATAACAAGAAGGGTTTGATACCGCTGGTAAAACGTGACATTACATTGATCAACGAGTCAACGCTGAAACAATGCTACAGGTCACGGAATCCGGCTATGCAAAAAATCATACATAAAGAAGTTGACGTGATGCTGAATGAATTATAAGACTGTCAAATATTCCATGGAGAAAATCAGTGGTAATAGCTATAAAAAAGGCGCCAATGCTACAAATACAGACAATATTAGACAAAGTGGCAGATAAAATTAACCAAAAAGTGCAAGTTTCCATGCACGGTATCGGAGCTCAAATTTTTCGAATATAATGTAATAACTTTTAGACTGTATACAACACCAGCTATCATTCAACTTCTACTAGATTAATTAGTAACATTTGATATGCTCCTTACGATTTGACTTACCGAAACGATATCATAAAAATAACTAAAATATGTGGAAAACACGTCGAATATGTACAAGCAGTTTTCAATAAGCTATGAACCACGAAGTTTGAGCCTAACCTTGAAAAATGCAAATTAGAGAGAACGCAACTTAAATATTTATCTTACGTTAATAAACAGGGATTGCATACAAAATTAGACAAAGTGGCACCAATGCAAGCTTTTCGACATGAAAAATTAAACGAAACACCAACTCGAACTCCAACACGAAAAATTAAAAGGAATTCAATAGTTTTTGCACTACGCTTTCGGTGGTGTAGGTGCTTTGTAAAAGACCTCTCTGTAACGGCAAAAAAAATATGAAAAGAATAGAATAAAGTGTTTGAAGCTATCAAAAATTGTCTAACAATTTAACTCAAGTTCCCGTTCTGGCATGCCCAAACTGGAAGCTACCGTTTCTTCTATAAGCTGATGCGATCCTATTGGGTCCAGTGATAGGCACTCTACTGCATGTTAAAAGATCTACACGTAAGATTATATGTTAATTGTTTTAAAAGCATCCTTTTCTTTCCTCTTACTTGGTTTTACGGGAGAAAACGCATTATTCATATCCAATGTTAATTTTCTAAACTTCGCAGATTAGATATTATACTTGCGTGAGCTGGTATTATATTTATTATCTTTCGTTTCGACGCACTTCGGGTTCATAGAAGGACGGAGGAGATGCCGCAAGCGTATCTTTCACGCAAAACGAAGCAGCTTTAATATTTGTATAAGAATTTTCTGAAATAGTTTCACGCAAATATGTGCATGTATGTATGAGAAGCGGTGCCAGTTGTATGAGATATGTGCATGTATGTATATATAAGATCTCGTGATGCACGACGCGTATCGATTCGTACAGTCAAGTCGTCGCCGCGCTGGAGTGAGGGCATAGAGTCTTATGAAAGAAAACGAAACTCTCTGCCTATAGATCCTTAGTTTGTCCCGGCCCACGGAGCTCAGTTGAGAAGAGGAACCTACGCAAGTGATCTGAGTGAACATACGTCCTATCACACTTAGACGTGGAACTTAGACGCAAATATACTAAAAAGACAGCCGTATATGGTAAAACATAAATTATAAAACGAAGCCACACAAGGATTCAATAATCAGTTATAAATTTAAATAAATAAAATTGTATTTTTTCAGCCTGCAAGATATACAACATTAATTGTTGTATTGGGTATAACAAGTAATTTGCCCAAAATATAAGGTTTTATTATGAAAACAGGCTTATATATTTTTATTCAACCTATCATCCATCGGAAGTAAAGCTTTTTCCCACCTTGCTGGTAAATTATGAATTCCGAACCAAAAATATCTCTCGTCGTTCGCACCCAAGAACATATCGAGCCAAATTTTGACTCCTGTTGGAGCCAGGTCTGGATTGTAAGGCGAGTGAAGCAGAATTACTCATCACTATTCTCCAAATAGTTTTTGATATCAATTTCTAATATCCAAACACGAACATGCACGTAGAAGTCATTCTGATATACCAGTAAAACGTATTCTACCGTTCCAAACAGAAACTCACCGTAGAATTACCACAGAGACAAGTAAATATCCCTTTCTACCGTCCTTTTCGACTGTCCAAACTCACTGTAGAAGTGATCTGTAGGCAGCTGACAATTGATTTTCACTATCTAAATACGAAAATCCAATTGATATCCGGTGATACCAAGACATTATTTTCTACCTTTCGTCGACTAAACTCTCCATAAAAAGTGTTCGGACACACCTGAACATTTTTATATACTATCTACACGCAAAAATCCACCCAAAGCTATCCGGTGATACCGCGACATAATTTTCTGTCATTCGAAGATGAAATTCACGAAGAAGTCATTGTGGCCTGTGAGGGTTAAGTTGTAAATATAAATTGTACAATGGCTTCACATAGGTATAAGCTGCTTCTCTTACGAGAAAGAGTTTATATCTGCCTCGGCCTTCCAATTTACTTCTCTATTCTAAATAAAAGTTATGAGAAGGATATTATGGGACGAATATAGCCCTTCCTTTGTAAGATGTACCTATCACTTCCCCGGATAAGATTTGGCATGGTTGCAATGTTTAATAAAATAAATGTTTAAAATTCAATTTTTACTTAGTTTTATGTGTGTATTTCCTTCCTTGTGGCTTCGATCTGGTGAGACAGAGATTGTTTTCTTCGATGATGCCTGAGTGGTACTTGTTAAAATAACGAAACTGATGAAAATAATGAATATAATGAATCCAATGGGCCTAATTTGTCCTTTTTGAAAGCCATAGACCCTCTTCTCAGGGCCCAGAGAAATTTCTTCTTTTCCTTTTTTGTATTTGTTCCTAAATTAGTAATGGTGTTTTATAACTTCTCTATGGCTAATCAGTAGCCCTTGTTCAAGTACGCGGGTGGTAAGTCCCAATTCAGGAGAGGTCCTACTCAACAGGAGGTGATTTCTTGAGGTTCTCTCTTTCTCACATAGATGAAAACACAAGTTCTATTTTTACAGAGCACTTACTTATATAAATTATAATTGAAATGATAAGCAATCTATATTATTTGTATATAATTTTACTTAACTTAAACTCAATTACAAATTATTCGCATGCTTTATTATTATAAGCATGCTTTATATTAATATAATAAGCCCTATAATGCCTATCCTTTTTCTAATTTATAATTTTTATAATATAATTTATCCTTATAATTATTTATAATTATACTATGTATAGGTCATGTTCCATTTGTACGCATAATGTTATTGCATCTATATACCTTGTACTCATTATTAATTATTGCAATGAAAGATTCTCGATTATATAACCTTCAGTACTCGTATATTATATTTCCTATATGATTTAACGTGGTTTGTATTAATATTGAATCTGCTACAATAATGCATTATATTAATTTATTATAATATAACTAACATTTTTATAGTATGTATAATTATTATTAATTATTTTCGTTATCCGAAATGCATTATATTGTCTTTCATAATCCTTTGTTTTGCATAGTTTTCCTTAACCTTTCAAGGGCTGGAAAGCCGATATATCGACTCAAAAACATAATGCTAGGATACCCTTTTATCCTTAAGTAAATTAATGCGCTAACTTCGTATCTGCAGTTGGTTTGACCTTATCACTTCAAAGTCAAGGTCAATGAAGGTCATTTGAAGGTCAAACCTAGCAATATGGTTTGAATCATTGCAAAAGATATAACTTTACGTTTTTGGAGTCACTGAGTTCAGATTTTATGTCATTTTGACCTCAAATAAAAAGAGAGATGAAAATTTTTCCAAGGTCAGGTTGAGAATATACCCAGGGAAATATTTAAAATTGGTTTTTAGATTTTCAGAGCGCTTGACACCGAATTTTCTCATTCAAACAATCGTATTTTTATCAATGTCATTATTGAAATAAATTTTTTAATCTATTCTCGTGAAAGTAATATGCCAGTAAAATTACAGAAATACTTTTGGCTAAAAATGTGTATATCATCATAATGTAGATCGTAAAATTATAACTAGAAATTTCTACTAGAAGAAGTAATATAAGTATCATATTTCACTTATAAAACGCTTGCATACAGGCAACCACCGACGCGGAAGAGGCTAATTCCAAAGGCTAATATATATGATACTTTCTGCATTTGATCTTGAAGTGACTTTGTTTATATATATATATATATATATATATATATATATATACATACATATATATATATATATATATACGTATATATTTGTATATGGTTTTATATGTATATCACGCACATCAAAAGCATTATTAAACCATATTTATTGTTGAATCCAATTCTTTTAAATATAATAAGATACATAAAAATATTATATTGAATTTGTGCATAGAAACAGCAAAGATAAATAAAGTGATGCACAATTAAGATATTCCCCTTTTTCATAGTTATTTTTATTACTATATTTAAAAATGTTTCAATGGTAAAACTTTAAGGGTCTGAATTCTGTTATTATTATAGAGAAAGCTCAAAAGTTTTTACCAGCTTTCTTTGAAAAACCATAAAGTTTGGCATCTGTGTCACTTTTTTGTTTCTTTATTTTCTGATCATAATATTATTTTGATCGGAGTTTCGAAATTAATAAATTGTCATACGCTATCTTTTGAATACCGTTTAACCTTGTAACTAAATCTACTAAATAGCTTTTGTAAGAATGTAGTAAGTCTCCTTTCCTCAATGGATCTGTAGATGGCATTCGTGCTATTCTTCCGAAAATAAGTTCTTAAGGATTATGCTTGGTACTGTGTTGAACGCAGGTATTGTAATTTAGCATTGCAATATCGAGCCAACTATCCCATTCCTTGTCGTTAGTCGTGTATTGCTTTAAGAATTCACCTAAAGCGTGATGTGATGGCTTCAGAGATCTGTTCAATTCTTAGTTAAAAGCAGTAATTCGAAGTTTTTTGATTTTGAACCATGTCGCGTCTCTGTTCATGAGACTTATTCTTAGTTCATGCTTAGGAAGTTCTTTCCTTGCGCGATTAAAATGACTTTTGGTTTACTAAATATATAGATAAATCTCTTAGTAAAGGCGTTGGCGATGGTGGCAGATAAGGTATCTTTTAGAGGTACTCCCATGCAAAATTTGCAGAATTGATCCTGAATCGTTAAAATATATTCATTTCCATATTTTGTTGGTTTCAATAGCCCAATTACATCTAGTGCTATCTTTTGAAAAGCCGCTCCTGGTATATCGGTGATTACCCAATAATAATCCTGTTTGATCCTATTAAACATTTTTAATACCCCTCTATGTCGTTCTATAGGTGGTTTATGGAGTTCGTGAAATACTTCACCTCTTTTTTCCATGGGAACATGTTTTAGGGCATCCGTGCAGATGATTACTTTTATCGACGAATCCGCGAAACTTATCTTGATATGATTTTCTACTTGATTTTACCATAAAAGTATCTATTTCATTAGTTCCGACTCTTATTTCTATGTATGATATATATTTAATTATTCTGGATGCAATGCTATTAATTGGCCTAAAAGCTCATTCAACGGAACGGTGTTCGTACAGCGCACTGGTCTTTGCGAAGTCCTCGGGGCTGGCGCTGGTTCTGAGGACCGTTCCCATTTCCTTGATTATACTGTCTCGACCCTCACTTATAACATAGCCTTTATTTTTTGCAGTAGGCTCATGTTTGGAGATTTGTCCTCAATCGTCTGTATTTGGATTTCGAACCCAACACGTATTTGCGGAATGACCAATTTAGTTACATTTTTGACACTTTGTCTGTCTCTCTCTCTCTTTTCAAAGTTTATCTTTTTCTCTGTTTTTTGTTTTTAATTATGTTTATAATTAATTATTTGAAACGTACATGTTTGTTTATAATTTATGAGTTAAATTGAATTTTACATAAGATTTTTATCGTATTAATAAAAGATATAAGTTGTTATTAATTATTTAATAATTAATTGCTACATTTAGTGAAGTTATAAAATATTATTTAAAAACTGTATTTTATAATTACGACGAATTATTTTATTAATAAAAATGTTAATATAAAACTTGTGCATCAAACAAACTGTAAAAATGTGTTAGTCTGTTTAATATTTAGTTATTTAGTTTTTAATAAATTCAATTGATTTATTTATTTATTTTTCTGCATCTGGATACATATGTATTTTTTTATTGACTTATGAATAGGAAGGAAAGATAGAATATAAAACATAAATGTTATCTTTTTATTTGAATTTTGAAAATATAATCCTTTTTCCACTGAGTTTAGCTTGTCGAAGATGGAGATTTTCACACATCAAAGTTATATTATACTTTATATTTAATTTATGAATTCATTAAAACTATGTGACGTCCAACCACGCGGGTTGGAATTACAGGAAGATCATAACGGCTACCTAATGCCGTTGATTCTGCTGTTTTTGTTCCCTGGTTTTTCGACCACGCTTTCGCGGAGCGAAAGCCGGAAATGGAAGCCGGGAATACGCGGGGCAGATCACTCATCGTTATATAAAACGGTATGATCGTACTCGAAAAAATGAAAACGCCACTTTTGTACGCGAGTATTTATATTAGCAGATTTAAACCAAACTAAGGGTTGATGATCCGTTACTATAGTAAATTGTCTGCAAAAAAATATAGGAACGAAAGGCATGTGCACTGTGTAGGACGGCTAAGGCTTTCTATTCATATACTTCATATTTTAATTCTAAATATTAATTCATATTTTAATTCTGAATATTAGAATCAAGATTACATAACGTTCGAGTCAAGGAAATAAGATATCATCATTATCATTTATTATTCTTTATTAAATTGATTGATTTTGAACATTTTGTGTAGAAGGGGATGGTATATTCAAATTACTAAATTTTTAGTTTAGTGGGGATAGGGATAAATATAGATTAGACTGTTAATAATTGAATTTTACTTTTGTCTGCCCATATACAAATTAATAAATATTTTTTTATTGGTCTTACAGTCCAATCAATTCAATCCAAAAATAAAATAAAAATAAAAATAAAAATAAAAAAAAAATAAAAAAAAAATAAATAAATAAAAATAAAAATTAAAAATAAAAATTAAAATTATAATGACAGTGAGACTGTCCTTGTTTACATTCACCCCCGTAGACTAATCTGAAAATAAAATATTAGCTGAAAAAATTCTTTGTTAGTAAAGTGCAGTCTGTCCCCAACACCCTTACCTAATTGAAGATTTGTCCTTCCATTTCATCCACATCCACCATTTCATCCACAAAAACTTCCGGAACAATTGTAAAGATATCATCAACATATCTCTTAAATATCATTGGTTCAAAAAGTAATTTTGACAAGGCTATACTTTCCAACTTTTCCATAACTAAATTAGCTATAACCGGTGACAAAGGTGACCCCATTGGACATCCGTATTTTTGTTCATAAAATTTATTATCAAATGAAAAAATTGTGAATTTTTGTGGATGAAATGGTGGATGTTTTCAATTCTGTACATGACAGAATTAAATTTACAAGGGAGGTTGAAGTTAATAGTCAATTAAGTTTTCTGGACATTAATGTAATTAGATGTAGTAATAATAAGGTAAAACTTAATTGGTACAGAAAGCCTACTTGGTCAGGTAGGTTTTTAGATTTTAATTCACACCACCAATTCGGAAACAAAATTGAAGCATTAAAGGATGTCATTGACAGAGCAATTAAATTGTCACATAAAGATTTTAGACAAAATAATTTACAGATAGTAAGAGAGACTTTCATTAATAATGGCTATCCAATTCAATTTATTAATAGATTAATTGCTGAGAGATTGTTTGACATTTATAATACCGAAAATAGACATAGTGCAGGAATTGATGTTAACGGAGGCAAAATTATTGTCTTACCATATGTTCGAGGATTATCTGAAAGAATAAAAAGAAATTTTCGAAAATATAACATTCAAATTTTCTTTAAAAATAGCAATAATTTGAGTAGATTGTTTAATCATTGCAAAGATAAGGATGATTTATGCTTAAAATCAGGAGTTGTTTACAAGATTAATTGCATGGATTGTGATAAATACTATATTGGACAAACAGGTAGATATTTAAAAAAGAGAATTTATGAACATAAATATAGTTTACGTAGCTCACATATTACTTCTGGTTTAAAGTTTTTACATTCTTTTGATTTTGTGAATGTGGATATTTTGGAACATGGTATTAATAATAAGTATAAACGGGAGAGTCTTGAAAGTATTCACATTTCCAGGAATCGAAATAATGTGAATTTAATGCTAGAGTCTGGTAGATTGGACAGTGTTTATCATTCCTTATTAAATTGATTGGCTTTGGACAATTTGTGTAGAGGGGGAATTTATATTTAATTTACTAAATTTGGTGGTGGGGATGGGTATATATAGATTAGAATATAAGGTTTAGATTAGTCCCTGATGAGGAGCCGTAGCGAGCTCGAAACGTTGGACAAGTCTTCAATTAGGTAAGGGCGTTGGGGACAGTCAGACTGCACTTTACTCACAAAGAATTTTTTCAGCTAATATTTTATTTTCAGATTAGTCAATGGGGGTGAATGTAAACAAGGACAGCCTGACTGTCATCATATTTTTAATTTAATTTTTAATTTAATTTTTATTTTTAATTTTTATTTTATTTTTATTTTTTTTGTATTTTTTTTTATTATTTTTTATTTTATTTTTATTTTTTTTATTTTTTTTTTATGTTTATTTTTTATTTTTTTTTATTTTTTTTTATTTTTTTATTTTTTTTATTTTTATTTTATTTTTTTATTTTTATTTTTATTTTTTTTTATTTTTGGATTGAATTGATTGGACTGTAAGACCAATAAAAAAATATTTATTAATTAGAATGTTAATAGAAGGTTTAGTTTAGTCCGTGATGATGAACCGTAGCGAGCTCGAAACGTTAGATAACTACAGCTGATCTTCAGTTAGGTGAAGGTGGTGGGGAGAGTCAGATTGTACTTTACTTATAAAGAATTTTTTTCAGTATATTTTCAATATATATGTTTATTTTAGATTAGTCTACGGAGGTGATTTTAAACAAAGACAGTCTGACTGTCATTATAAGTTTTTTATTAATTATAGATTGATATGTATTAATATTGATATAAATATATATTTATATTATTAATGTGTTAATTTTAATTTATTTAATTGGACTGTAAGACCAATAGAAATATTTATTAATTTATGTAAATACAGTCGGCATAAGCACAATTAAAGTAGTTCTCTAAGAGGTTTTACCTAAGTTATATATGTATATATTTGATATTGCTTTTATGCTTTTATTGAAATATAATATTTTTATATATATTTCAAAATTTTTTTTATGAATTGTAGTAGGAATTGATAACTCTCGAGGGACAGATGCATTAATTTCTACTAAAATTAAATCAATATAATAAAATAACGCGCAGGACATCAATTTAGGATTATCATATAAAATAACAATTTTTTTTATACTTCTCTAACGCAGACAGTAAATAACCTCGCGAAAAATGAGGATCTTGAAGTATATTAGATCAGAAAAAGTTTGTTTTTTTTTATTATTTTCTGATTATCAAGAGCATCCGTTTTATTAGTAAGTCCCTCTCTATAAAAACCACACTTTGATATATCCTCCACTTTTTATTATAATATAATAGGTGGAGAACAACGATGGCAACCAACTCAGGCACGTCTATCCCCGCAAAAACATTGTCTTCTCAAATAGAAAAATCGTGTTTATATATTGCTGGAGGAGACATTGAGCAGCACCTCCATCAGTTGTCCCTGAGAAGTCGATCTATTCTTAAAACTCCACAGGTTAAACCCGTGAGTGAAAGGGGAGTACGATTCTGAGGATTTCCTCGAACAAAGAAAGGAAGATTCGGGAAAAGTATATGTAAAACACGAAACAGCTAGGTCGTATCTCGAAAAAATAGTATCCGAATTAGATCTCTCTTGGTTAAATATGACAACTGATGGAGAAGAGAGGCATCAGTTGGACCTATTAGATGTCGAGGAAGAGGTTCAGCGGAATCTTGAGGACTCTAGGCAGCGCTTGAGAATGGTCATACCCAGGGAAACAAGTAGAGCAGAGCAGGCAACTGCAGAGGGACTACTCCCCCCCCCCAGAAGAGTAGTCGGGGCGTACGACCCGACTCTCACAATGAAACGCAATACCAATCATCCGACCGGACAGCAACCCTCCAGACCTGATGGAAATTATATCAAAATTTATTGCCGATCAAACAGAACAATTCAATCGGCTGGAGGAGACCGTTGCTGCTTTAGCAGTGCAGGTAGCTGCTCAGAAATTATAGATTTTCACACCGGTCAGCAGCACACGAATAGTTGACGACTATGCATGGAAAAAAGTACACATACAAGACACGTATATGTGTCATGCATCAAGCGTGCAGGATGAGTCGTCGGTAGCATTCCAACCCTCGGCCGGTGGCAGTTCGACGCCGCGCGCAAGAACCACTCGCCCGAGGACGTGGCTGGAAGGGGGGGCTCCACAAGTGCTTCAGTAGCCCCGAGGATTAGACTGACCGGAGGATTACGGAGCGAACTAGAAGTCGCTGGAAAATTCAAAAGAGATATAAACGGCTAAAAGTCCACAGCAATAGAAAGTAGGATATCCGATTTGAGAATTCCCAACAGGACATAGAACGATTTCTCAAGCGGATCGAGAACAGCCAACACAGTTCGCAAATTACCAGCTGACACAGGCGCTTCACGATATCTTCAAAGGAAGGCCGAGTTGTGGCTTCATGTTTTAAAGAAGCGAGGCCTAACAACTTGGGGTTAAATCCGTGCTGCTGGAAGGAAGTGATATGAAGCTGGTCTCGAGTATCGAAGCAAGTGGTTAAAGGAGACGGAAAATCGTACGCAGGGAAATAATGATCCCTCGAACGAATATATTACAAGCCACGTTTCGATATTCGATCGGTTAGACCCACCTATCCCCTAAATTGAGCAGCTAGATAGTCTGCTGTGTAATGCGCACTCTGAAATCCAGCGAAGGATAACGAGAAAATCCTACAATTCAGTCGACGGATTCCTCGAATTAGCCAGAGAAACTGAATTCGCTTTGTAGTCTGAAAAGTGTCATCACACTCCTCCTTCGCCAGATAAGACTATTCTACGTGAAACTACGTATAAGTTTCCGACTGCCAGGAAAACAAAACTGAAAGTAGCTGCCTCTGCACCTCCAGAGGGTTCGAGAAGCAGAAAAAGCCCGAACCAACGTTGGCATAAATTTTAAAAACTTTAGTCCATCTTGAATCTAAACAGGGCTAGGTCGGCACATCCGGTAGGTCCGGTAGGTCCCGTGAGAAAGAAGAGGGTCCACAGTAGAAGAAGAAAGAAGAGGACTCTCGCAACTAAATCGCGAACCGTGGAGGCGAAACAAGACCCCTCCGAAGAAAAAGCCTACCCGAGATTCTAGTTCGGAATGTAATAAAGTTCTGGAGAGCTGCCCATTCGAAAGAAAGAAGAGTCCAAGCGACCCCGTAAGATTTCATAAGTGTGCCGAACTAAGCTAATACCACTTATAACTTCTCGCAGTGTTTGGGAAATTGGATACGAGGCGACTAATAGGGGTCCGGTCAACCCGTACTCCCAACGTGACTCAGGAGGAGATCATTCAAGGATCTAGTTCCTCGAATCCTCAGTCGTTCTGACTAATCAGGATAAAAATAGGCTTGGCCCTGTTGAGGAAACGTCTACGACTTACGAACATGACGGTGCCGAAGTGAACAAATAAATGAGTACCAGACACGTGCATTATACGACACCAGTTCGGCTTGCACTGTCATGGGCAAAATCGGGCTACAAATAGCCAGTGCTTGCCAACGGGAGTTCTACCGTGCATCTGGGAATGGTGCTAAAGGACCAGCGAAATTCCCACTATACGTCACGGGTCACGTAGAATTGCCGTTCGAATTGGCGGGGGTCATGCGCGATGTATTAGTCATCGTGATTCCAAACCTATAACTGGATTGTTACGTAGGTGCCAATTTCGCACTTGCGGTCGGAACCATCCATAACCGGCTCCGTTAAATTTTGGACGTGAGCTGACTCCGCCGGGAACTCTACGCCGTAATCAGGATGAGGTTACGGCAGAGAATCTAAGTCGTGAAGAGAGTGTTCTTAGTCAGCGCAAATATACAAATTAAAAGAATTCCAAGAGGCCGCTAAGACATGATCAAAAGTGCAACAACGACATCAGGCTGAATATTATAATATTATAATATTCTGAATATGTCAGACGAATTCCTTCTCCGTATCAAATATGTGACTTGGTATGGAAGTGTTATTATCGTGTGTTATCCTCGTCAGCTCAAGCGATAACAGCGAAATTAGCCCCAAAGTACGTAGGTCCCTTTGTAATAGTAGAAAAACGGTGACTAGTACGTACGGGCTGGAAGGTTGTGATGGACAGATTGAGCAGTTAGTTCATGTTGAACTTTTGAAGCCGTACGTTCAATCAGAGAAAGACGATCTCTTGGAGACTACTCCAGATTGAGGTGATGGAACGGAAGTTATATCACAGCCGTCGACACCAGTGGAGGCCATTCCTCAACCACCGCTGGATCTCGCAAGGACCATGAGGAACCCGCCTGGCGTACGAGAAACTTCAAGAACAGCGGTTCAGTGGCCTCCGCATCAAGTTTTGGAGTCTTCTCATAGAAAGGACCATCCAGAACGAAGGCCGCGAGGAAGGCCGCGGAAGGAGAAATAGTCCCCCTTTCCATTAATATACTTTGTCTTTTTTGTTGTTTTGTTGCAGATGGACAAACTAATGGATGTGAAGCTTGTGGTTCAGTTGAAGGAAATGTTAGGGGAGATTTGGGGCCAAGCCCTCTCCGTTCTTAGGCAAGTTCAAAGAGCCGCTCGGCCTATCCCTAATAAATGGTTCCTTCTGGACTCCTCTTCCAAAGTGATTGAAGAATTAGAGGAGGAAAGTACGGATTCGTACGAGGAGGGATATGTCCCTTTGAGAGCACCTTATAGTATACCTGGCCCTTTTCGCTTAAAGAGCCATAAGTCGAGGAAAGGGGTTTCGTGCTCTAATCGAGCTTCGGAATCCGAGACTACTCCTCCCGTAGGAGCTTCGGATCAAAAGGCAATACGAGGATGGTCCCAGAAGCACCTGGCCCAACAAATAAAACTCAAATATTTTAGAAGAAAATATATTTATTTTTCAAAATAATCTCCTTTCAGCTCTATAATCTTTTCCAAGCGATGTTCAATAAGTTCGATACTCTTTTTATAATAAGAATTTTCAAGATTCTCATAATAGCCATTTACTGCCGATATCACCTCTTTAATGTTGGAAAATCTTTCACCAGCGAGCCATTTTTTCAAGGTTGGAAACAGAAAATAATCCGAGAGAGCTAAATCTGGCGAGTAAGCTGCATGAAGTAGCAATTCAATCTGTAATTCACTAATTTTCGCGATTGCAATAACGGATGCGTTAACTGGTGCATTGGCTTGATGGAACAATTTCTTTATAGCAAAATACGGCCGTTTTCGCTTGATTTTTTCGCTTAAACGTTGTAGTAAGTTCGCATAATTCTCGCCATTGATAGTTTTTCGTTTTTCAAGATAGTTAATAAAAGTTAGCTCATACGCATCCAAAAAACTGACGCCACAACTTTGCCTGTAGAACGGTTTTAGCCTTCTTTGGAGCCGGTTATCCTTTTTAATTCTATTGTTTTGATTGTTCTTTGGTTTCGGGTCTAAATTGATGGATCCATGTTTCATCCATGGTATTGAAGTAGCACAAAAATTCGGCTTTATTTTTGCGAAAAATTGCCAAATATTCAACTGAAACATCTTCACGACGCTATTATCGTTCCCTTGTGAGCAAACGCGGCACCCATCTTGCACACATCTTTTTCATCTCTAAATTTTCAGTTAATGTGCGATGTACCTCACGTTTTAAAATGCCTACGATGTATCCTACCTCGTGCACTTTCAGTCGACATCATCCAGTACCGCTTTGTGGATTTTCTTCAACTTTTCTGGAGTCGTCACTTCGTTTGGTCGACCACTGCGATGCTCGTCTTGGCAGCTCGTACGATCTCGTTTAAACTCTGCTACCCAATATTTTACTGTTGCAAACAAAGAAGTAGTCTCACCCAGTGTAGAGTCTAATTCAACTTTTATATTGATTAGTCTGAGGCTGTTCAAATAAAAGTATTGTATCACATAACCATGATCTATTTGTTCCATGTTTACAAATTCACTGAAAACGTTCACTGCTCATGACTGTCAAATAAATACTAAACATCATGGCGTCTTCAAGCTTGAAACATGCTTTAAAAATTATGTACTTTCTAATACAATGATATTTTTTTAAGCAACTACCGCCACCTCTAGGTCAGGCCAGGTACTTCTAGGACCGTCCTTGTAAATCCAGATCAGGAAAGAACAAATAGCCGACCCTGAACATCCTTCACTCCACCCAGCGGGTGCCCCGAGTCTAGAGAGAGTAAAGGAGGAGGCGAAATCCAATTCTGCAGCAGGAGTTGCAGAACGAG
Organism: Sycobia sp. Sy_11; assembly: GCA_018907035.1. Lineage (NCBI taxonomy): Eukaryota > Metazoa > Arthropoda > Insecta > Hymenoptera > Epichrysomallidae > Sycobia > Sycobia sp. Sy_11. Next base: position 1,504,965 of record JACCIC010000122.1, on the reverse strand, counting down.
AAGAAGCCTCCAATCCTCGGTCCATCAGTCCTGAGTAACCATCCTCAGGTTCAGAGGAGACGCTTATGACATCAACGCTTATGACACTTCAGTAAATGGATCAGAATCTCCTGGCCGCCTTAGCCGATTTGAAGGCTACAGCTGCACTCACCAAGAGAGCTTAAGTCAGACTTTTTGATCTATGGGAGTAATTATGGGACCGACCAAGTGATCCCCAATAAGTCGGTCCCGTTATCTCCCAAGAACTAGAGGAGCTGAAAGAGTCAGGCAGGGCTCGGGACGCTTTCCTGGGCCTACACCGATAGCGCCGGCATCAAGCGCTCGCGTCGTAGAACTGACGGCTGCATTTGGTCGCCGGAAAGGCGCTGTGGCCGAAGCGAAGCGAGTATTTTTGACTTATGAGTTCCGTTTGGAGGGCATGTAAAGATAATGTTACAAGTAAAGATCTTAATAGACGATAATGGGTAGGGGATACGGAAATTTATTGTGTTGAAGTCTGTTTTGGAGTGGTTTGAGAGATTTGAGAGGTTTCACAGTGTCTATTCGGACCCTTTGACTGTGTGGAGGCTGAGGAACTTTTGTTAGTCCTCCTAGAAGGACCCAACATACGGACAGATATCATATTGTCTTGAGTAGTATTGGGCTTAAGGACTTTGAGGAGTTGATAGGCTAGAGTTTTTACATCTATCTGATTCATGTATTGCAATACCCCTAGGATTAGATCAGTAGATAAACATTGCTGTCGTACTATCAATTCATTTAGCATCTCTGATATGAGTGCACTTTGGTGTTTGAATTCTTCAAGCAGTGTTACTGGTTTTTGCTCTAATATAGGGTGTTCTCTATTAGATAATTGGTTCAGAGCAAGGATGTGTTCGTTTTGGGTTTTGAGAGAGAGAGAATTAGAATTAGAATTTTATTCATTAAAGCCTCAGGACTCGTGGTCCTTCATAGGCCAGAGCGAGATCAAGAGAGAGAGAGAGAGATAGAGAAAATACTATAAGTTAGTATATCACGATAGTGAGAAGCACGCGCACAAGAATTGATTGTTAGTTGCTTCGCATAAGTGCTAGACGGGGCTCTTGTCACCAAGACTATATAAGACGTATAGTAATCGCCTCTCACGTCCTGTGTGAAGGGAAAACGTGCGCTAGTGTAGCGCGGGTACATCCCATGTAGGGTTAAGTTATTAATTATTATAATTTTATTTAATTCATGAAATTGAGAGAAAGAAAGAAAAAAAGGGGCGAGCGTTTGGCAACGTCGCGATTGCTCTGTTTACAAATATATATATATATATATATATATATATATATAGATATATTTGTAGACAGAGCAATCGCGACGTTGCCAAACGCTCGCCTCTTTTTTTCTTTCTTTCTCTCAATTATATATATATATATATATATATATATATATATATATATATATATATATATACAAGAAGGAAGAAGAATATTCTAAAATCTTTCGCAATAAAAACCAAATGCGGCCCAAACGAGGCTGCCTGGCTGCGGGCCCGCCGTAATGCGGCGTAAACCGAAGTGGTCCAAACTCCTCCCCCCTCACCGATCGTACTTAACCCCGCGGAAAACTCGGGACGAGTGGAAGGCTCGCTAATGCGATTTTTATGACCCCCTCCCCCTTTGTATACACTATCGAATTTTGGGACTAAATATCACCGAGAACGACACTGTGAAGAAAACTAAGAATTTTAAAAGGAATTTATATAATGAAATAATATTTGAAAATATAGTACCTGCTTCGAGGTCTTATTTTCGAATTTTAAATAATTATAATTATTATCGCGAGAGCGTACTTTATTTTGCGAACCACAATTATTATTATAATGTTAATTATTATTGTTATTGTTATTATTAATGATGTAAACTTATTTATTATCATGAATGGTTACCTTATTTTGATAGTTATTATTATTATTATTATTATTATTATTATTATTATTATTATTATTAAAGTTATAAAGTTAATCATATTTCTCGAATCAAGATTATTATTATAGTTTTATTATTGTTATTATTAATGATGTAAATTTATTTATTATCATGAATGGTTACCTTATTTTGATAGTTTTAATTATTATTATTATTGTTAACAACGTTAGTTATTATCGTGAGCGTTTATCTTATTTTTAATTATTATTATAGTTATTATTAAGGTTGTAAGGTTGATTATTATTATCAGTGTTTACCTTATTATTTTAATTATTATTATTGTTATTACGTTAATTATTATCAGTCATGTTTATCTTACTTGTATATTATTCTTTTGATATTATTACCAGGATCGTTATTATTAAGATTTGTACCATTATTATTAGTAGTATCATTATTATTACAATTATTATTTTTAGTATTAATATTCATATTTTTGACGCGTATTCACCATCATAAAACGTAATAGTTCATAAGAGTATGTTATTTTATATTAACGTTATAGTTAATCAATTATTATTATACGCCTAGGTTTGTTCCATGTAGTTATATGAAAAGTCTTTGTCGAGCGGAAGACAAAGCAATAATCATAATAATATTTGTACGAGATGAAGGGAAGTATAATATTTCTATAATAAAAAAACCTCCCTTCATATCTCCCACCACCATGTATTTTCTCAGCGGAGAAAATTTCGGCGGCGTCGCACCCCGCCTATAAATACGGGCCCGCTGGACTGCGAAAAGCAGACTGCCGGTCGCGTTTGTAGCAAGCGAAACAATCTTTGTACCGTGTATCTAATCTTCAAAATAAAATTAAGGATTATATATATATATATATATATATATATATATATATATATATATATATATATATAGATTTCGAGTATTTTTCGAGTCCCTTTCCCTCCCCCCCCCGCTGAGACACGAGTCTAGGAGACAGAAAACTGTCGCTGGACCCGTAGACTCCGCTAAAGATAAGCGCAACGACTCAAGGTAATAGCGGGAGGCCGAACGCGTGCCGCTGCTACCCTTGGGGGATATGGGAGCCGTCGCCGCTCCAAGTCCGACACGCTGGGGTGAGAGCAGCCCGGAAGTGGCCTTAACCAGCGTCGAAACCGCACCGCATCGCGCCGCCCTGTCGCGAGAAAAAGTATCCGCAATGATCATATCCTATATTTTATCCATAACAAAGGTGAACCTTGCGACCTAGCAACTCGGAAACTTGCTGAGGCGAATAAAATTCCGGAACGTCAATACGTAGGAGAAGCTAAGATAAGCCCATGCAGACGAAGCAATCGTAAGTTCATAATTGCTATGAGTATTAAGGGTGACCATCCCGAATCATTGTCAAAAATAAAAGAGAACATGCAGAATGCATGTAAAGAGTTAAAAACATTTAGCTTAGCTAAAAATATTGACGAATTCAGTATTGCTCACTCGCCAGACATTCAAGGATTAGAATGGTGCGAAGTCATGAGTATTTTTCAAAATGAATTTGAGGACACTAATATAAAAATAATAATTTGCGCGTTAAAATTTGTCCCGCCTGATCGTCGAGATGAAATTTTCTATGAATACCATAACTCGCCGATTGGCGGCCACCGAGGTGTTTCTAAAACCTACAATCGTATCAGGCAAGAGTACTACTGGGATAACTTAAAGGCAGATGTGCAAAGACGCATTCAGCAATGTATAGATTGTCAAGTAAAGAAACTCGTACGGGTAAAGACAACCCATGATTATTACGCAAACACCGGGTACTACATTCGAGAAAATAGCGCTCGATATAGTGGGCCCATTATCAAGAACGAGACTTGGAAATGAGTATATCCTAACAATGCAAGATCAGTTATCAAAATATGGCATAGCCGTCCCGCTCCCGAACGCTTTGGCATCAACAATTTATGATGCATTCATAAAGAAATGCATCTGTATCTTTGGTGCTCCGAAAGTGATACTTACCGATCAAGGCAGAAATTTTTTGAGTAGTTTAATGCAGAGAGTAACAAAGAGATTTAGAATAAAGAAAGTCAGAACAACTGCATTCCACCCTCAGTCTAATGGGTCTCTAGAACGGTCTCATCACGCGTCGATTGCTTCAGTAGGCTTATGGAGAAGGTTGTGTCGATGATCCAAGTGTTCGCGGATGGTTTCGACGCTTCAAAAGCGGTGTTTTCGACGTGGAAGACAAGGAGCGTTCCGGGCGGCCGCAAATCTTTGAAGATCGAGAATTGGCGACTTTGCTTGATGAAGATTCTTGTCAAACGCAAGAAGAACTTGCTGAAGCATTGGGAGTTGACCGAACAACCATTTCCAAGCGTTTGAAAGCCATGGGAATGATCCAAAAGCAAGGAAATTGGGTGCCGTACGAACTGAAGCTGAGAGACGTCGAACGGCGTTTTTTCACTTGCGAACAGCTGCTTCAGCGACATAAAAGAAAGGGTTTTCTGCATCGTATCGTGACTGGCGATGAAAAGTGGATACGTTACGATAATCCGAAGCGAAGAAAATCATGGGGACTACGCGGCCACCCATCATCATCGACGGCCAAGCCAAATATTCATGGCGCCAAGCTCATGCTCTGTATATGGTGGGACCAGCTAGGTGTGGTTTACTATGAGCTTCTGAAACCGAATGAAAGGATCACAGGCGAGGTCTATCGACGACAATTGATGCGTTTGAGCCGCGCACTGCGAGAAAAACGGCCACAATACTCCGACAGGCACGACAAAGTTATTTTGCAACATGACAATGCTCGTCCACATGTTGCACCGCGGGTGAAAACATACTTAGAAACGCTCAAATGGGAAGTCCTACCCCACCCGCCGTATAGTCCAGACGTTGCTCCATCTGATTACCATCTCTTCAGATCGATGACGCATGGCCTGGCTGACCAGCACTTCCATTCCTACGAGGAAGCCAAAAAATGGGTGGATGACTGGATAGAGGCCAAACCGGTCGAATTTTTTCGCAACGGGATTCGTATGTTGCCAGAAAGATGGGAAAAAGT